>JAQJVL010000008.1:2432154-2532154 GCA_035578905.1 Stictocephala bisonia
CCCATATTTCTTTACTTCTTCTACCCACACATCCAACTGTCTTTGTACCTCTTTTATTTTACTTCCCCAAACCATTAAATCATCCGCAAATGCCATAACCTTCATATTTTCTTCTCCAATTCTTTTTGCCACTCCACTCATTACTTCATCTAATACTGTTATGAAGAGAAGAGGTGACAGAGCGCTACCCTGTCTTAATCCGTTTTCTTGTTTGAACCACCCTGTCTTTTCACCCCCTATCTTTACACAACTTTGGCTTTCTCCACAAATCTCTCTTACTCTTTCAATTATACTGTCTTTAACTCCCTTCCTTTTAAGTGCTTCCCATACCTTATCTCTTCTCACAGTATCATACGCTTTTTCCATATCTAGGAACCCCATTACTAGATCTCTTCCATACTCATAATTCTTCTCCTGCATCTGTTTAGCAGCAAAAATGAGGTCTATTGTTGATCTTCCCGGTCTAAATCCACTTTGCTCCTCTCTCAGTTTTCTTTCTACTTCGTTCCTCACCTTTTTTTCCAAAATTTTCTCATATACCTTTGCACTGTGACACATTAAGGCTATCCCTCTATAATTACTGAAAACCTTCCTATCCCCTTTCTTGAAGATTGGCACTATTACTGCCTTTTTCCAATCTTTTGGAGTTTTTCTTTCCCTCCATACCACTCTCCATACCAAAAAGATTTACACACAAAAATGAAAACTTATATTTGATATAAAACTTGAATCCTTGACTGAATGAAAAACTGCATCTCCTAAGATTAAAGTGTGGTTTCATTTGTCTAATAAGTATTAGTGTTTACAGGTGATATGAATGGTGACTATAAAATAAATAGAGAATTTGAAATAACCTCTCGATGGTTAACCTTTATAAACCTGGTATTCGTGTATTTTACAATTTTGCTGGTTTTTCTTTAATACTTTCAAATTCAAATCGTCTTTATTTAAATTGTACATAATATACAGTAAATAGTGTCAAATAAATTGTATACAAGTTAATACGATTAAAATACTCCTTGTAAAGTATAATACATAGTTAAAATAAAATTACATCTTCATGTTACTCAAAGGATGCTGTAACCAACTAAAAAGTACCTTGTACTATTTATAGTGTGATATTCATCTTGTTTACAAAAACAGTGTATGTACTACATGCAATTATTTAGATCATAAAGCTCTTCTAGTGAATAAAACGCATTTTGAAATAAATATTCCCTTAACTTTAATTTAAATTTACTAACAGTCTGTATATTAGTACTACTTGTTATTTGAAAAAAATTAAATAAATAGCAGTTAGTATAGGGTTAGTTTCATTCTGCTTAATCATGATCAGCTGTCTGACTACTAGTAATATTTAGAGCTTCCTCCATCTGAAAACTACTAGCCACAGGTAAAAAGTTTAAATTGAAATATTGCAAGAAATGGCCTTGTGCTACAACACCAATAATAATATGATTAACAGATGACCATGATCATTCCTATAATCAATGAATTTCCACCTCTCTTGACCTTGTAAATATTATGAACTAGATAAACATAATAGCACAGGCCCAGTATTTATTGTTACAATATGTATAGTTTTCAAACGCATATTGAAAGTTGTAAAAGACTGCCTTGAACTTAAGTTCCAGTGAAGAGTACAAACACTAGAGTACACAGTAACAGTAGAAATATATGGAAAGTGACCATTCTTTTGCTAAAATATTCAGCAGCATATATTCAACATCAATTTAAATACTGCTGCAAAGTAAATACTTTGACATGCATCTCCAAAATAAATCAGTAAAAAAGAGAACAAAATTTCTGTCATGGCATATACATTTTCAAGATTACTGCTGCAAAACAAATTTTCCTTAAATGAACATACAAACAACATTTGTTAAAAGATTTCTACAGGAGTATTAGATATCAGCAGTAGAAGATTAATTAGTAGATCTCAAACAGCCTAGACAGCTTACTTTGGTACAATTATGTTTAAGACGTAGCATGACAGTCTTGAAGGAATCTCAAAAGCTAATATTACTAATAATCTATTGGCCCAAAAGAAATAATATGGACACACAGCCACAAGTGCAATAAACCATAGGTTGCGTATCGGCAAGTGTTTAAAAGTCCATGGACAGTGAGATCTTACTAGTACGCAGAACTCCTGTGAGCCCACATCACTGTTTGAACAGTGACTCAAACAGTATATGACTAACCTAACCAGTAACACACGATTTATGTGGAATTAGTGCAACAGACACGACTTCACAAGATAATTATAGTTTCATACAAGGCACGTAACATTCAAGAAGTTCTTTTTAAATATGACAAAACAGAGCTTCTCAGAGGATAAGACATATTTTCCTCTTACGGCATTGAAAATGGCTTGTTGCATATCCTACTATTAGTAGACTTTGGAACCTCTTTCATAAGAATATCTCAAATTTATATTTTATAATTATTTGCCTTGAAATTACGAACTTGAGAAATCATTTTCGTAAGTGCCTCTTTACAGCATATAAGAATGTTCAAATTCAATATATCAGCTTGATTACAACATCTTACAATAATTAATTAGTCATAAACATTTTCATATTTCTTGCTTGTTTGCGATTTCTTATTTTTGCCTGGATTTTGTTCAGTGTTAAACATTTTACTCTTAACTGATCTTTACGATTATATAAATAAAGAATTATTGATTGATTGTACATTTCTTCAATATTCTCGCATATGTTGAGATAGGATGTTGCACAAGAGCTTTCTAAAGAATGGTACAATAATATTCTCAGTGGTAGTATATAGATCAATGAATTAGCCCTGGAAGATGATGACTGGACAGGAAATATGTAATAATTAGGTATTAATAGGAATATACTTTTAGATAACTTAAAGGGGAAAATTAAAGTCTAGGAATTGGTTTAACATTTAATCACTTCTCTTGTATAAGACCATTTAATTTGCTGTCAAGTACTTTCAAAGGTAAAAACAGTTAATAAGAAAATTCTTCAAGCTGCTATATTTTGTTCAAGTTTGAAGTCACTTGTGAAATTTCCATATGCTGAAAAAAAATAATAATGATTGATTGATCTTTGTTCTTTTAATAACTATACAGCATAATACATATTGGAAATATTACAAAGTTACTTTTAATGCATTTCTGAATAAACAGTCTGGATCCAATGTCAAGCAATTGGAAACATCACATAATTCAATTATGCAATTTAAAAACATTATTCGAAAAATGATTATGATTGGTGAAAATTCTAACGCTTAAAGTGTTTAAGAAAGAAACTCAAGGTTATATGACTGTGCTGTCTTCAAATGTTACTTATTACCTAAGCCTACATTTACAACTATAGTAATTTAAGGAAAAAACTTTATGCTTTATGCCGACTGTTAGGAAAGTCACATATTCTTTTAATTTATCACACATGAAACAATTAATTATGACAAAATACGCAACACAATATGAAATACAGAATATGAAACGTTCAACAACGGAGAGCAGGTTAATAAATAACAAAATATTCAATTTATCCAAACAGCTTTTGATTTTCTAACTCGACCTGGTATTGAGAACCAGGAACCTCAAATCACTTCTATCACGGGATCAGTGGTTCCCGGCTCCCCCTTACCTGGTGGAGTTTGAAAATTAAACGCTGTTCGGATAAGTTGAATATTTTTTTCATTTATTAACCTGCTCTGTGTATTGTTGAACGTTACATATTTTGTAATTATTTTGTATTTAATATTGTGTTGTGTATTTTGACGTAGTTAATTGTGTTATGGTACACATAAGAATACGTATGGTAGTTTATAAGAATACATGTCTTTCCTAACAGCCTACCATAGTTAATAAGCATACATTTTTAAGGGTTTTAAACTATTGTGCTACAATACAGGTGAAAAGAAATAAAAACTAGTAGTAAATGTAGGCTAAGGTAGTAAGTAACACCTGAAGATGACACCACTCACCCGCCCATGTAAATATTGACCCTCCCACCCACCCACACATGTACAGTGGTTTTATTATCGTTGTGAATGCATGAGCAGGTGGATGGATCATCACCACTCTACGTGTATGGGCGGGCGTATTTAGATGCAGATCAAATCTGTACAAGAGAATTGGGCTGCAATTTGAAGCAGCTGCAATGCAGTGGCAGTGTTAAGTATTGGTGACATACTGTGAAAGTATTTGTTTGTGGAGATGAGCCACAACCAAGACTAGGGCAACTAAATTTAGATATTTTTAATAATAGGCAAGAAGTGAGCGATGTTTTCTGAAAATACCCAAATATCCCTAAAAAAGTAAAAAGACATCCCTTCCTTGGGAACTATTTCGTACCCTTCAGCAATCTGGTGTTTCCTTTTCTGTTTTTTGGGCATGTCCCTGTGTGCTGAAACTTTAATTCAACGAAAAATAACTCTAAAATTCAATTTTTTCAGTTCATATCGAACTTGAACATCTAGTATTAGTCTAATACGTGCGAAGAACATAAATGATTCTGCAATTTTCCTGTCAAGTTTGTGTGAATATTTTTTGTTAATGTTCAAAAAATCTTAAACATCCAATCAAACCTTTGATTGATATCTAAGAAAAAATTATTTTTAGAAATGTATTAATTTACTATTACTATTCATCACAACACTGAATTAAATTAATTACACAACCCTGAACAGTTTTAATTAAAGTAAAAATGATCACCATTATTTTGTTCAACAGATATTTTACCCCAAACATGGGTATTAAATAAATAAACAAAATCAATTTTATCAAAATAAAAAAACCGTGGTCACAAATTAAAGGATATTTGTACACCCTAGGTATGATTATCTGTATGATGAGATCTTTCTGTTAGGATGAGTATACTCGACTCTTTGGTACGACATCAAACATGTATTATTTAGAGACTTTGGAGAGTTTGTTACAGTAGTTATAATTTGAAAGAAAGATGTGCATAAGGTACAGTTAGTAGAACTGCACAACAAGCTATAAGGTTGATTGGTACAAAATAATTATAGTTCTCCCTTACATTGTTAACTATATAGAACTTTGCTGTACATAGTGCTAAAGGCACCTTAGAGAGGACGTACTAATTGTTTAGTTGTTTTGTGTTTCATGATTTTTGTTTTCAATACCTTACATATTTTCTGTCTTAGGTTTGGTAATTTACCAATTAATTCATACCTGGATATTTATAAGGAGCAGCTTCAATAGGAAATTCAACAGTCCAGTATTTCTGATTCAAAGCAATTATTGTAACCCTGGAACAAGAAGATTGTAAATATTAACGTTAATGTGTAAATTAAGTTTTTTAGATTATACAGTTAATTTTTAATTAAAATTATTTAAAACGGAACAAGTAATTTAAAAAATGTTGTGCTCTATTATAAGAAAATCATAAGTAAATTAAATAGGTTTCTGTGATTGATGCAATCATAAGGCAGGTGAAAAGGAAGAAATCTCGTTATTTTTCACCTAATGAACGCTTTTTCCCTGAAAAAGAAACCCCATTTTTTAGTAGCTTGCTCTGAGGTTTTCTGCTCAGTGGTTATTACTGGATACGTTTACAGAGTCAGATTGAGTAAATGGATCTCGACCTATCTCCAGATTTGTAACTTTTATCATGTGTTTGATTTGCATGTTAAGACAGATTCAGATGAATTTTATAAATGTGAACTTGTGAAGATAAAAAATCGGACGTGTACTGGTAGTTTTGATTCCCTACATCATTATTATTCATGTGTAAGATGTAGATCGTAGAGATATAAGCGAATATGAGAGGTGAATGAATATGATGATTGTAGATGAATGAGTGTAGTCATTGTTACTAACTAATATCGACTGTTCCTCAGATAGAGCTATTTATTAATAGCCCAATAAACAAGGCAACTAAGGGACCAACAGTTTTACACCGAATCTGAACCACATAGTATTGGTATGATTTTCAGCTAGCTGACAATCCAGAAAATCATTTCTCTTCCCAACACAACATTCAGAAGAACTCTTCAATACCGCCTACCATGGACATCCCAGGTTTCAATAGTAGTGTCCACGTCGATGGCAACAAATGATCAGACAGAGTTGGTATTGAGAGGACTGGAGCTTAGAACCTATTGCCTACAATCTCCTCAACACTGTCCCCCAGTAGCTTGGTTACAACATTATGCCTTTAGTGCCCTATCCCTCTGCCCTGGTTATTGGGCTATTAATAAATGGCACTTTCTGAGAATAAAACGACCTCAGTTAGTAACTTAGTACACACTAGTATGAAATCTAGTGTAGTAGTGAAATCATTCTACATTTATTTAATCCTTTTTATTTGATTAAGAGCAGGTGGAAAAGTGAGAGGAAGAGAGAGCGAGAGGGAGATATATGGAGAGAGTGGGTGAAAGAGAAAGATGAGAGGTTAGGGAAAGACTACTGTCACTTGTTTGTAGTAACATTAAAATTATTAATATAATGTACAGTACAAGAGAACATCATACAACACAAATATATTAAAATATAATCACAAAATGCACAAATATAAAATACACGTACAATTTGTACAAATATAATAAATACAAGCACAAAATGCATAAATATATTACAATATAAGTACAAAATAAACAAATACTAAGATGATTGATTTCGGCAAACCATGTTCACCTCCCTCAGACCAGAGTAATACACAAAGAAATCTGGAGGTTTTGAGAAGGTGAACGTGGTTTGCCGAAATCGATCACCCTAATATTTGTGCATTTTGTACTTTGTACTAATTATAATATTTTTGTGCTTGTATTGTGCTATATTTGTGCTTTTTGTGCTTGTACTGTAGTAAATTTGTGCATTTTGTACTTGTATTTGAAATATTTGTGCAATTGGTACTTGTATTGTGGTATATTTGTGCATTTTGTACTTATATTGTAATGTATTTATGTTGTGTGATGTTCTTTTGTACTTTATATGCTGTCGTTCTACTATGACAGAAATTTATGTATATTTAAAAGTAAAAAATTTCAACTTATTTTATAAATCAGACCAAAAAGGAAATAAACACAATGCTACTTACACACACTGCAACTGTTGAGTGTACACATCAAAGTTTGGTGGTGAAACCCAGTTCACAGCTGCCTGAAGAAGTTTGTAAGAGGACCTCCGACACACTAAATTCTGGAAATACAGCATAACATTATTAAATGTATCACAGTTGGTTCCATGGTGTGATACATTTGACAATACTAAAAGTTCTTTTTCTTGAAGAGATAAGCTTTAGTAGTCTGGATGTTGTTGGTTAGTCATTTGGGGTATTTGCACCCACTCAGTAGCAGGCACTTAACCATCTTTTACCAGGTCATTTGAGATGCATAAGAACTTTTTAAGAAGTGCTACCAAGCCCCCACCTAGCATTGCCAAGTGACTCCAAGACGGATTGTTAAAAACTTGTTTGAAGGACAAATTTTTCTAAAAGGGAATCTCCAAATGCTATAGGGATATTACACACAGACAATTAAAAGAGGTCATATCCTCTCCGAGATTTATCTCCAGAAATAAAACACTTATTTTCTTAAATTCAATGATGAAAATGTGAGGTACAACTATCTAAAACATTTTCAGGCTGATAATACTTGGAAAGAGTTCTGCAATACAGCATTTGATACATATCTGAGTGAGAGAAAGAGTGAAATAAAAAGGAAATTAGTTGCAGCTTACAAGCCGCAAACAAAATGATAAAGCAAGAACAGCTCTATTCTGCCATTTTTTATATCTACTTTAAGGAGTCAATTTCCCTTCAAAATTTCAGGCTGGGGCACTGTTTACACTGGGGTCATTTCAGGCTGGGGTACTGTTTACACTGGGGTCATTTCAGGCTGGGGCACTGTTTACACTGGGGTCATTTCAGGCTGGGGCACTGTTTACACTGGGGTCATTTCAGGCTGGGGTACTGTTTACACTGGGGTCATTTCAGGCTGGGGCACTGTTTACACTGGGGTCATTTCAGGCTGGGGCACTGTTTACACTGGGGTCATTTCAGGCTGGGGTACTGTTTACACTGGGGTCATTTCAGGATGGGGTACTGTTTATACTGGGGTCATTTCAGGATGGGGTACTGTTTACACTGGGGTCATTTCAGGCTGGGGTACTGTTTACACTGGGGTGATTTCAGGCTGGGGTACTGTTTACACTGGGCTCATTTCAGGCTGGGGTACTGTTTACACTGGGGTCATTCCTAAACATGATATTGTGCTTGGGGAGTGAAAATGAAGATCTAAAGCTATTTTTGAAAGTGAACGGATGGTAAAAAGTTTAACTAATGGAAAACGAATATTTATGCCTCTTGAAGTCAATGTGGGGCCTTAAATAATCAAAATGCCAATGGTTTAAGAAACTTGATATCACCCACAGTGAAATTTGTTTCAAGCCTCTGTAGCATTCCCTGCTTCTAAATATCCTTTAAATTTATTTATTCATCAATGACAGTCTATTACACTTACGTGGGGCATAAGTTCATCATTTATATTGATACTATACTAATAGAATCTGAAAATTACCTTCTATTAAATAATAATTAATAGTCATAGTTGTCTCTTCAAGAAAACAGTTTTAGAAACATTCGAGATGAGACTTAAGGTATTAATTATTTCCTCAGTCTGTGGTGAGGTGTGTTGTTAGTGTTGCTCTTATAGCCTTTGGTCATCTATAGGGGATGTTCATTCATAGACTGGATTCTTAATGTTGGGACACCAGGGGTGTTTATGCTTTAATTGGTTGTAGAGGTGTCTACTATACTAGGCTGCAAGATTTTTGTATTTTTTTTACTTTTTCAACTGTTCAATTTCATATTTTGACTCTGTGTTTGTAATTTTAAGTTTTTTATGTGTTAAGTTTATGTTAGATGTAATCTTAAATTAGCACTGCATATAAAGTTGGGTTTTACCAATTCAAAATATTGTGGATTTTTTGTTTCATACTACGATGGCAAATGTCCAAAACCTTTTATGTACTTTATACAAATATTTTCTTTGCGTCGAGCTTAACAAAACAAAAGAAGGCCACACAAGCAAAAGCAAATCAAAAGAAGTAAATAGGAGAACTCCTGAGAAGTTAAATAATTAAAAACAAACAGATTTTAATGCAATCAGTTACTAATGGAAACAAGATTTGAAATGAAAAATAAAAGCTGTGGGGAAACTCAAATAAACACAATTGCATTGGTTCACTTATCATTGGTAATTGATTCTACTCTGTATCTTCCATTTTACAAGATATTCCACAGTGTGCAAGGCACCTTAAATCTGTAAACCACCTCTTCAACAAGATTCCAAGTTATTCTCAAACAAATTTTTGCCAAAAACCAACTGGGCTTTAACTTGGGATATGCTTGACGGTCAAATCAAGTTCCTGGTATCAGACCTTCTTCATAAGGGATGGACTATGTTGAGTTGCTTTTGCACGGGGATGGTGTACAACTACCGGAAATTTAAGTGGGGAATGGCAAATGATCAGTCACATGATTGCGGAGCAAAGTTCAAACTATAGATCACATAGTTAATGAGTGCCTATTGTTTTCTTTTCACGGGAGATTAGTTGTTCTTCATTCAATCAGAGAAGTAGTTGTTGAATGATTAAGAAACCTGGATTTAGATCAGTGATGGAGATCAATAATTAAACACTAAGACACAAGTACTTTGTACGGTAGATTTTATTTAGATATTTTGTATTTGTTTTAATTTTAAAATCTTTTATTAATTTGGTAGCTGGCCTATGTAAGCCATCTGATATATATATTGGCACTGCAATGAGGTATCTCTTTTGCGTTAGCTATCTGAACAAATTTAATAATGAACATTACACCGGCCAGCAAGCAGAAGCAAACATATCCTTCAATACTTAAAAGAGAATGAATTATATTGTTATATTCATATAACCCAATTAAAATTTTAAGCGAGTACCATACATCACAGCTTATGGAATAAAAGTTTTGGTTTGGTCCACTTTGATAGTATTCAGCCCAGTAATGTTTTTATAAGCTACAGAAGTTAAACAAATAATAACCTTTTAGATGCCTGTAGAAACTTTTGAATTGCTAGTACTTTTTTTATTTAGTCTGTACATTATAATACCTTGCATGTGGGCCACTCGGACGCGAGGGGAAAGGTTCCTGCGTACAGAGCGGACACCTCACCTATGAGTGCCGTAGGCACGCCACTTGGATCTGAGTGTGCCACACTCAACTTATTAAATATATCAAGTAGAAAAACAAAAACTCAATAACATAATATTAACTATCTTTTATTGTACTTTGAAATCATTTTAATAAAAAATAAAATAAGAGAGGTTCTTTTAGGAATACATTTTTTCCTGTGCCATCTTTCTCTTTTTGAATCTGTAAGAAATAAAATACAAATAAATAAATTTGTTCCTTTCAATTTGATACATTTTAAATTTAATCGCAGGTTTAGGTTTGTAAAAGATATTGTTGGTAAATAACTTACTCAAGCTAACTACTAAAAACTTACTAAAGCATGTTTTGCACCAAGCAATAAATTCTTGAACAATTTCTAATCATTGATTTAATTTAAATGATTAGATGTCCAATGTGTTGGAACCACCAATGTTTTAATTTTTCAACGTTTTCAACGTTTAGTTTTAAACGTATTCAATTTAGATATGTTCCATTTAAAAATTCTCAGCAAACAAAAATAAATAAAACATTAAACTTTATTTAAACTGATATTGTAAACTTAAGAATATTTTTGTGGTTTCTAATATAACACAAGCTTTTATAAAATCTATTTGTAAAAAGTAAAAAATTTAAATGTTAGTTAAATTTAAAATAGTCAAGACACAGATTATTGAGCTTGATGGAACTTTAATAATGACTAGTATTTTAGTTTAGTTCAGTTTTTGGGATCTTTACTAGCATTTTAGCGGTTGTAAATAATATATGATTCAGTTAACTGGTATGTTGAGCCACTATATCCTCAACAGTTTATCTATGTGAGGAAATTATGTTGTTGTATGTATAGATAATGAATGTCTTTTTACATGGAAAGTATTGATGATTTTGAACTTTAATGATAACATTTGTTGGTGTCTTACTCTATGGCCTGGTGGGCAGTCAACAATTTCTGCGTTAGTATCGTTTTCAAATTCTCCAATTGGCAGGTTATTTTTCATGATTTGAACCATCATCCCAGCAAATGCCTGGTACCTGTCTGGAGGTGAATAGGCACAGACTGATACCCTTTTGTGGCTGATCCATTGGCTCTCAATTTCAAGATTCAAAGGAGCTCTGTTGCGTAGAGGTCTTCTACCCATGTAGGGAGGCATCATGTTAATGCAGACATCACGGTTCGGCTGCAAGGGGGCTACCATATCGTACTGAGCCTGGTAGTACGACATGCAGTGATGCCATTGCCACAATATGATAATTCCCACCAGGGTTATCTTCATCAAGTATTTTTAATATTTACCTGAAAATACCCCATAATGAAAATGAGCAATAAAAAAGGATAATCATGAAAAATGTTTAAATGCAGAGTAATTTGGCCTTAAAAGCTTACCTCCCAGAAGATATTCACAACAACATATAACTAACAACAAGATAACCAACAACTACAGATTAACCCGCTGTTACTCGCACCTGACTTTAAATCGCTGTTACTCCAGAGTAGAGATTTTTTTCTCACCAGTCTATTTTATTTTATACTGACTTTTTTGACATCAGAATGTGATTTAAATTTGATAAAAGTGATTTTTATACCTAACAGGATGTATCAAAAAAATAATATTGCATATTTTACTTTATTTTTATTAAATTTATTTATAACTTTGTTTAACAAAGAAAAAAAAAAAAAACTTATATTTTCGACTTGTGTATTTTTTACTGTAGTTGTTGATACACAGACTTAGTCAGTGAGTTCTCTCCCCATCCCAGCCATAATGGAGCGGGCGTAGGAATGAATAAATAATTTCAAAATGTTAAAAGAGGTAAGATTTTTTTTCTCACCACGGTAATAACGGTGGGTTAAAGAACCTATTATCTGTGGAATAACCAATCAATGCGATGTATTTATGAGCCCAAGAAAAATGAACTAACATTTTATATCTTCTATGGAATTTTAAAATTTACGTGATATAAATGTATATATCCTTACAATAGACTTAGCCCCAAATGCCAAATATAAATCTATCCCAATTATAACTCCTTTTTTATTAAGGGGTTTATATTAAGGGGTGGTATAAATTATACCAATTATAACGGTAAAAGGACCACTTGTTTACTACAATAATAGCGTTTGTGTTCATTGTATGTTGTATGAGTTATTGGTGAACTTTCTCTGTGAAGCAGGAAACAGAGAGGGACTTCTATCTTGTTTTCTGCACTTTCTACAGAGCAAAACCAATACTGAGTATGCCTGAGATGTACATCCCTTGAAATATTTTCATTTAAATTTTCTTTTTGCCTTCTACTATTAGATATAATTTACCTGATTTAAAAAAAAAACATTGTTACATATAATTTCCAAATAAAAAAAAATCTCATTTTAGTTAATTTAGTAAGTTTGTATCAAGCACATAAATGTCAAGTACAATATAATTTGTACTATATTTTTTATTTATGAATAATTTATAGTTATAATGTATTATTATCTCTATTAATTTTACTTTTTTCTAATTTTCATTTAGAATTACAGTGTAATAATCATTTCATTAAAAATTAACCCTTAAAATTACATTTTGATATAAATAATACAAAAATACCTGAAATATAATTTGGGAATATAATTTATTTTATCCTCCTGATAATAATAGCAATGTATATATGAGTGCTAGAATAAGCTAAAAAGGTTTGTGATAGATTTGATAGGCCTACTAAAGAATCATGTTAGTTTATTTATGAATATAAATTAAATATTCATGATACATAACAAAAAGCATTAAAAATATGTACATACAAAATTAAATCACACTAAAAATAAATTAATAACATTAAAAAAATTTAGATGAAATATATGATTTATTTTAACTCTTTGAGATAAAAACAATGTAATATTGTTTAATCTATACCTATAAAAGGCAAATACCACTGACTCACTCACTCTTCGTTGTAACTAAAAAAGTACCAAGCCTACGAGGCTGAAATTGTGTAGAGTCAAAGGTCTTATGATGTAGAAGTGCAATAAGAGGGGATTTTGAAAAATTCTTAGTAAATCGAAGATGGCAACCTTTTTAGTACCAACAATTTTAAATGCCAAAAACAGTGTTTCTCTAATTGGACTGTAGCAGCTAACTACAGCAAAACTAACACCGTTTGCTGCACCTGATTTGAGGCGATCTACAACTTTGGCCCTATGACGTTTTGCTCGATCTCACCTCCTTCATCCTAAGGTAGAGCTAGATTTTTAATTTGTGCGTGTAAATCAAACTGATTAATTTACGGCCTCCAAGAGTAGACTTACAGATTTTTCTAGACTGTGAAACTTTGTTATCTAGGAGAACATACTATATTCAATGGGAAAATATACAATTTAATCTGAACACATATATATATTCAGGTCATAGGACATGGCTAGAAACACAATATTTTACTGATTCAGAGTCAATTACCATACTTTGCGCCCTCTAAAAGTAGACTTACAGGTTTTTCTATACTATGAAACTTTGTTATCTAGGAGAACAAACTGTTTTCAATCAGAAAATTATCAATTTAGTTTTAAAGCATGCGTAGCCAGACCATAGGACATGGCTAAACATGGTGAGAAACACAATATTTTATTGATTCAGAGTCAAATATAGTACTTTGTGCCCTCTAAAAGTAGACTTACAGATTTCTCTAGACGTTGAAATTTTTTATCTAAAAGAACAAATTGATTTTAATTGGGAAATTTACAATTTAATTTGACCAAATGCATAGTCAGTTCACAGGACATGGATACTTATGGCAAGAAACCTGATATTTCACTGATTCAGAGTCAACTACAGTAATTTGTGCCTTCTAAAAGTAGACTTACATATTTGTCTAGACTTTGAAACTTTTTTATCTTGAGAACAAACTGATTTCAATTGGAAAATTTTAAATTTAATTTTAACACACGTAAAGCCAGTTCATCGGATCTGGCTAAACATGGCAAGAACCTCGACATTTCATAGATTTTCATATTTTTTTAGACAGTCAAAGTTTGTAAACTACAAGAAATATATAAAAGTAATTTACCCCTCATCACTATTTCTCCAAAACTGTACATCTAATTGACATGAAATTTTATACATAAGTTTGTCTTGGCCCCTAGAGGCTCACTAAGAAAGGATTTTCCTCTCCGACCTCAGGACTCCATCCCATTGGCTTCCAAAATTCCCATGGTATTCTTAATAATATACTATTAAGTACTATTAGTATTACTATATCAGCTATATTAATTGATTGATTTATTTGATTAACAGCTGTTATATAAAAACAAATTGAGAAAAATTGTGGTAGACTACACTTTTAAAATTGAAAATAGTTGAGTAGAGTTGTAAATTATACGTATCAGCTGTTTTAAATTGGATATTAGTTCAAATAATTTGAATAATAGTGGAAAAATACAGTGTAATCTGAAAGCTTGCTGCACATTTCTATTAGGTATAATTAAATTCAATATTATGACCAGCGAAGCGGGCGGGTACAGCTAGTATAGTTAAATATATGATAAAATTTAGTTTCTCATCAATTAGCATAAGTTAGATGGAAGCAATGTTCGCAGTACTGGTAAGTAATATGCCTACTGAACTAAATAAATGAATTCTGTTGAATAGAATGCTTACTTAGAATTAATTAATTAATTAATAGAATTAATAAAATTCATCGTATGCTTAAATTTAGAAAATAAAATTAGAGTTGAGAACAAACAAAATTAATACCGGTATTTATTGTATTGTATGTAAATTTATAGAAAAATCCAAACATTTTAAAGTAGCAGTGGAGAGGTTAATATTTCTAGTATAAAATAATGAAGATTAGGTCAATTTCAACCCAATTGACACACTTTTTACATTACAAAGATGGACAAAAAATATAAATTATTAATATTGGTACAATTTAACTAATAAAACGAATTATTTGTCTCATTCTATCAATTTGAAACTCATGTTGACATGTATTCTCTTTTTTAAACAGTTTAAATGGTTAATACTTCATTTCTTTTGTCTACATAACATTGTAATGAGAAAATAGAAACAACATTATTTTACCTGATTTAGTTTAATAAGTTTTTCTGAACAAATCAATGTACAAATGTTGAGAGAAGACACACATTTAACAATTTGAGGTAACGTCCACATCTAGTTTTAGTGTTGTGCACACATAGGGTGTGTTGTGACCATGTATTACTCCATTGAAAACTCTTGGCTACAACATTTCCACACATTGTAATTGATTATCAGACATCTGATCAGATTGACATCTTTGTTAACTGATAATGAGACTGGATAGACTGTCTTACTAAACTGATAGTTCAAGGTACCCCTATTAATACATAATTTATAGTCCAATGCAACTAAACTCTATGCCATTATAATGATTTATTTATATTGTAAGTCTAATTATCTTTCATATCTTTACTTCCTGTAGAACATGAAAAGTTATGGAACTTATCATCTTAATTAAAATATACATTATGAAGTATCCTACTCTACTATCAGCTTAATCAAGCCATCAGTTTGGAATTGAATCATAAGCTTACGATCAGATTACATCAGTGTTTGACTATCTAACACTGTATAGATTAGCAATTAACAGTACTTTGTGGTTTTATTAACATGTAGCAAGTATCAAGGGGAGTGGGTGTACCGATTGTTGAACATTTATTCTAAAAATAGTGTTATTTATGGCTTTCTAGATCATATTTTTACGGAATTGATTTTATTTTTATTTGCTATTAAATAAATGCGATGTATTTATTTGTAAAATAATAAATGTTACACCAATTATTGCACCATGATTGCATTTAACGTAGAATACCTGTTAGAATAGAATAGAATATTTCTTTATTGTACGTATTCTTAGAGAATAAAACAAAGGTCATAGATGTGTACATTGTTAATGTTACAATTGTGTATGAGTAGGTGTTTGTCAAATGTTGTGTGTCTTCCAATGAACAAATTCTTGGATGGTATAAGTTGGATGCTCCATCAGCCAGTTTCTCAGGGAAGTTTTAAAGTTCTCTGGGAGGTAGAATGTTGTAGAACACCGCTCCTCGATATGAAGGTTTCTTTTCAAATAGACTGAGATGGTGTTGATTTAGGAGGAAGTTGCCCCTGTGTCTGGTATTTAGGTGTGTCCATCACCAGTCCTTCCGTCCTGTTTTCATTGTAAATAGGACTGCGTCTTCAATGTGTAGTCCTGTAACAGTTAGGATCCTCAGTTCCTTGAAGGCTGCTCTGCATGTGTCCAGCAGTCCTAGTCCTTTTAAAGTTCTAATTGCCCTCTTTTGTATAGTGAGCACTCTCTGAAGGTTTGATATTGTCGTGCCTCCCCAGACTATCAGGCCGTATCTCAAGTGGGACTTGAATAAAGAGTAGTATGCAGTCATAGCTATTTCATTGCTGCTAGTTTTTGTCATTCTTCTTATTACGTAAAGGCTACTGTTGAGTTTGTGACATGGTTGATTAATATGGGGTTCCCATGATTAGTTTTGGTCCAATGTTAATCCTAGATATATTCCTCCTTCTAATGTTGTTTTGCCTGGAAGGCCATGGTATTGGTTCTAAGTAGTAGTGAAGATAACCTGTTTTGGGTTTTTGATTCGTTTAAAGCTAGGTCGTTAAGGCAGCAGTATTGTTAGCCATGTTGAAGGCAATAAAGGAGTCGATGTGTAATTGGTCTTTATTCTTGTTTTCTAGGATGAGGGCTGTATCATCGGGGAACATTACCGTTTCACAGTGAGATATTTTGGGAAGTCATTAGTTAAAAGGATATATAGGACAGGTCCTAGGACAGACCCTTGTGGCACTCCTCTGCTTACTGGTAGTTGTTCAGATTTTACTTTTTCCACATTTTTATTTATGGTATAGGTAAGTTCTACTATCTGTTTCATGTTGCTTAAGTAGCTTTTGAGCCAGTCTAGTTCCTTATCGATGATTCCCAAAGTTTGTAGCTTTTTTACAATGAGGTTGTGGTCTAGACAGTCGAATGCCTTGCTAAAGTCGAGAAGTATAGTTGTAGCTATATATATCCCTCTTCTAGTTTGTTAATGATGGTTTCAGTCAGCTGGACTACTGCTGTTGTGGTAGATCTGTCTTTAACAAAGCCATGTTGTCTCGGAGTAAGAAGGTGGTGCTGTTTGAGGTGGTCCAACAGTCTGGTTAAACTACTCGCTCTAGCATTTTCGAAAATGTGGAAATAAGAGAGATTGGTCGATAGCTGGTGGCTTCATCAGTTGCTCCATTTTTATATTTCTGATGTATTTTTGCAATTTTCAGCTCGGTCGGAAAAATTCTTTGTGAAAGTGATTTGTTTACAATACTTGTCAGTGGGGTAATTATTTCGTTTTTGCACTGTTTGACCAGTTTGGAGGAAATCTCGTCCTCTCCTGTTGATGTTTTTGGTTTTAAGGTGTCTATAATTTTTCCAATTTCTTGCTCTTTTGCTTTGTAGGAAATTAGTTTTGGTATTGAGGGCTTGTGGTTCGGTTCTGTTGTAGGTGTTGGTCGTTCTTCATTTCCATTATTGATGAAGAACAGTTATGATTGCAAATCAGTTATTGCCGATGTGGTGATTTGGTGGCTAAGACTTCGCACTGTGTTCAAGGTTGAATCCCCATCACTGAGCTCAGTCAGTGCTTCACTTTTTAAATAAAGTTCACACCCTGGCATACGGGCCTTTGTAAACAGACGAAAGTAAAGTTTTATTTGTAAGAAAAAACGTTTAAAGCAGTAGCGGGTACCTGTCTGTCTTATCAGGGACTTAGGTGTAGCTTCTTTGAAGGTATTATTTCAAAATTATGTACTAAACAATTTTTCATTCATAATAATTTCTAATCATTTTTATTATAAGGTATTATCTCATTTTGCTGATAATAAACACAACATAGTGGTTAATTAAAATCTCACAATTGTTAGCTTTGTTGTACAACTATAAAGAATTAAAAAACAAAATGTACTTGTACTAGATTTTTCAAAATTATTTGTTCTATGAAATCCAAACAAAACCAAACTACTTGTTCTTATAAGTTGAAAAAATTAAAACACACTTTGAACACATTGGTTCAAGCAAGTTAGTAATTGGAATCAAATGAAAAAGATCGTATTGTGGCAGTGCAAATCGAAAAAAGGGTTTGAGGGGAGGTTGTAAGTCCTTCCTCACAACTACCTGCAGCATGGTATGATTGCAGAAAGAAATACTGTCATCCAGTGTGTGTCTGTGCAGTAGTTAGGTTGTTGTGTGGCCAACTATGAAGGTTGTGCCACTATCAAAGTGAGGAACAATAATTAATTGTTATTTCCTACAATGTGTTGCATATTGCAAATGAATTCTCAGTAGGCATTATTTTTCTGTGCAGTTCATAACCAATATTCCAACAAGTTAGAAGTGAAAGGAGATAATTATTAAAATTAATTTCTAGTATTTTATTTGTTCAAAAGTAGGAGTACAATGTTCTTAACTTCCTATAAGGTTGAACCTCACTGCTTGAATTTTGTTGAAACGGTTCTGTATGGTTTATTTATTGGACACCTTAAAATCTTCTAGTTAGGTTTAATGGACTTGACATTAATATTAGGAGACATAGGGCATAAACAAACCAACCATAGAAGATAAGTTAAAAAAACCACAAATACTAGATACATAAAAAACACATATAATACAAATTATAAATGTTATATGCCATTGGCAGCTTTCTGGACTGGAGTCAGTCTCACTATCAATATAACTGAAAGGTAGATTTATTAAAAGTGATCTAATAGAAAGAATCTGTTAAGGGGTAAACATATATTTTGGAAAAGGCACCTAGTTATATACAAATTTCATGAAGAGGCATATACAGTAGTTCGGTTGAACAAATTGTTCGTAATGTTGAATTACCAGTACTAATTATGTGGTTTGGTTCAGATTTTATATTATTAAGGTCTTGAATATTGATCTCAAATGTTTGAAAATATCTTAACAGTATTATAATATATAATGAATTGAATAAATGAATAGTCATAATGAATTGAATAAATACATAACTGTGCATAAATGCAACTATTTGTTTTTTTAAGCCAGCATTTCATCAGCAAGAATGCCAAATATTGTACCTAGGTTATTAATAAATGTATTATTTTGGTTTGATAAAAGGAGAATATTTATTTGGAATATTGAAATTAAGGAAGGTTAGGTAAGTCTAGTTTTTTATAAAAAAGTGAATATCTATGTAATCAATATATATATTGAATATACCAATGCATAGTTCTCTTAAAGTGGTGTGGCTGACATTAGGGACAACTGAATTCCGCTACGCAGCTAGTGCTGGCTGTACATCTTAACTGCAAGTTACTATTACATACACACTTGACCCCTCCCCGTCCTGGGATGGGAGGGGTAGCAGGAAGTTGTTGAAGCGCGATTTTGTTGGTACGGGCGCTATGTCTCGCTCTACGTATGTGTAGCAGGTGTATTGTGATATGATATGCGGGTAAAAGTACAGTTACCAATTGAGTATAGAAAGTAGACAATTATGTAAATTGAGAGATATTGAAAAGCATAAGATTCCCTACACGTTGTTGTATTTATCATAGGCTATTAGATTGAAAACAAACATATAAAATGAATTATTAAAAATGAAATAGTAAAATTATGGAATTTAAAATAAACGTTGATCAAGACCAGTCTTGTGAGGGTCTGTTTTTCAAATTTGGGAATAATCGGAGTAATAGTTTCTCAATAGTTATTGTACCAAGAAAGCCCAAATTTGCATACTGTATTTGGGGTTATAATTATAAAGATAATTTTAATAAAAGAACAACTAGAAAGGTGTCTAATAGCTGATGTAAAGGCATTGCATGTTTGACCAAATAGCCTTAACTGCTCTAGGGGGGACTCTCTAGTACATACAGCAGCATGGTGATGACTCATTCAGGCGACTGTGAGGTTATCCTGATGTAAAGGCATTACATGTTTGACCAAATAGCCTTAACTGCTCTAGGTGGGACTCTCTAGTACATACAGCAGCATGGTGATGACTCATTCAGGCGACTGTGAGGTTATCCTGATGTAAAGGCATTACATGTTTGACCAAATAGCCTTAACTGCTCTAGGGGGGACTCTCTAGTACATAAAGCAGCATGGTGATGACTCATTCAGGCGACTGTGAGGTTATCCTGATGTAAAGGCATTACATGTTTGACCAAATAGCCTTAACTGCTCTAGGGGGGACTCTCTAGTACATACAGCAGCATGGTGATGACTCATTCAGGCGACTGTGAGGTTATCCTGATGTAAAGGCATTACATGTTTGACCAAATAGCCTTAACTGCTCTAGGGGGGACTCTCTAGTACATACAGCAGCATGGTGATGACTCATTCAGGCGACTGTGAGGTTATCCTGATGTAAAGGCATTACATGTTTGACCAAATAGCCTTAACTGCTCTAGGGGGGACTCTCTAGTACATAAAGCAGCATGGTGATGACTCATTCAGGCGACTGTGATGTTATCCTGATGTAATCTTCTTTTCATCTTATCCTCAGTTTACAAAGCCACCAAAGTTAACAATATACAGTATTAACCTGATCATCGAGAACAGTGTAAGCAACAATTTTGTAACAATGTTACAGAATTTCAGTTAGCTGAGCATATAGCAATAAAAAACTTTTCAATGCTGTAGATAGATTCACCTGCAAGCCATTCCACTAGTTTTAGATCCATCAGTGTTCTTGGATACAAAAAGTAATTCAGCTGGACTATATGTGCATTGTAGTGGAGTATAACATAATGGAAATAATTAATACCCTCATGGAAATATTAACCACCTATTCAACTTACCCCGTTACTTTGTAGCAACAAGTTACTAATTCAAAACTAACTTCATCTGTAAATGGCGTAACCTTTTTTAGTTGTAAAGAAAAGGAGAGACTGAACTCTTTTTCATCCTTACTCTACCTATTCCCCACAGACTATTGATATGTGCTGGTAACTTATTCAGACAGAGTGCAGGAAAGAACCAGTACAGTGCAAGGTGATCATGCCTGATACACCTTCAGTCGCAATCTCTGACTAGATTCTAAGTCCTGACGCCATTAACCCTCAAACGATTACCTGTCGGTTTTCTGATGCTGATGTGGAGGCTGGTAGGTTATGTGTTGGTTTTCCGACGACTTGACATCGTTGTAAATAATCTACAGCAGCTGGTTTATTTGTAACGTAAATATTGCATAAAATATATATTTCCACTCTACTGTTCCTAATCTATCACTTTAGATGATTTGTTTCCTTATCTTTGAATTCTTCTATAATTTGTTTTAAAAATGCAGTTGCTCAAACTACATTGCAAAGGCATTTTTTACCGGTGCAATCATTAGGTTTTTATGTATATGTAATATACATATGGTTCTATGTATTTATATATTCTAACAGAATAGGAAATTGTCTAAAATTTGGCTATTTTGGAACTTTAGATGAAGTGTTTATGTAATTTGTAGAGGGGGTGCAAACTTTTCAAAATATTTTTAATTTTTTTATCTATGAAACTTTTTATTTACAAATGTTTTAATAAATCGGCTGAAATATTTTATTCCTAATTATCTATTTCATACTGAACAAGGAAATATGATATTCTATTTATTATAAATTATAGTTTTATGATTTTTTAACATAAACACTGCAACACTAGCAAAACAGGCGTAACCACAATGAATGTTATAGTGAACCATTAGAGGGTTAATGATTTGTCAAATTTGAAATCCAATCTCTTATGATTGTGTGAAAATGGAACAAAGCCTCAACTTGTTATTTAACTGGTGTATTGTCAATAAACTAGTGTTGAATACAACCCAGTGGGTTATATGCCATTCAAGTGGGTATTGTCAAGTTTGTGATTGTTTATTATTTCCCCAACAAAATGGTTAATAAGTTAAAAAAAAGAGTAGATGGGTTTACGGATCAGGTGTGTGTGTATAGTAAAGAAAGAAGAGGTAATAACCAAGACATGGTTTGTTTCTGCATAGAACCTATTTACAAATTGAACAGTAAGTCTAGGCCTGGCAATACTGCTACTAACCATACAACTAACAAATTTTATAGTAATAGACATTAGCTGATATTTTTTTTCATTTTGGTATTGTTTTTCTGAATCACTTTTGATGAATTTATTAAAATAAACCAAGATTTTCAGAATCACTAGGAGATTGTAGGTAATTAACCTTAAAAAAAATAATAGATTAAAAGAAATCAGCTGATAATTGAAATATTCAACACTTCTTCAAAACAGCTGTTTGTTTTCATAAAAGAGCATCCCTCTTCACCTATGGCTACATTATAAATGATAAAAACACATATAATAGTTAAGCATTATTTTGCAGGTGATTATTTCATGTGACTGTGTGATCATGTCCAGTGAATGCTAGTTGTGTTTTGGAATAAACATAACAATGATCAATTTCTAGCATGACTGAAAATTGTCAGAAATTATTGCTTGTCAACACCACAAACTCACAGTCCTTTATAAGTCCAAAAGACAATTCAATAATTGATGTCAAATGTACTAACGATATTTAAAACCAATTATTTGCACTTTATATTTATAAATCATGTTAATGCCCTGGTTGCATGTACTGTGTTCATGTAATTGTTCTTCCAAATAGCAGTTTTTATAATTTATAATGAAACATTGGATGTCTTTGAGTAAAAAAACACGGCAATGATATCAAATAAGTTTTTAAGCACGGTATTTCATTGTATCCCTAATGACATTTTGCTAATGAAATTAGAATTTAATTGAACCAAAAAAGATTAAATCTTGTTTTAATAATAAAAAGTAATTTGTTTTAATAATAACAAAACTTTTTAAATACAAAAAAAATTTTTATTTGCGTATCCACAGAGATCCATTTTAGGGTCATTCTTCTTCATTATAGTAGTCAGTGACTCATGATGGCAAACACAGTGATTCGCTCTGCAGATGACACTACATTGCTTGCCAAGCACTCTGCATTTTTAGTATTACAGCCAGAGTGTAGAGCCAATGAATCCACATCTATAACAGCGAAAAGAGATAGGAAAATAGTTAACTTCCTGTAGAAGACGAAACAAGTTTAGCATGACTGCTGATACTCAGCGTCCGGACTGTGTTATTGACCCACCCGCCCACCCATGCACACACTGCAATATTGACCCACCCGCCCACCCATACACGCACTGTAGTAGTAACCCACTCGCCCACCCATACACGCACTGTGGTATTGACCCACCTGCCCACCCATACACGCACTGTGGTATTGACCCACCCGCCCACCCATGCACACACTGCAATATTGACCCACTCGCCCAACCATACACGCACTGTAGTAGTAACCCACTCACCCACCCATACACGCACTGTAGTAGTAACCCACCCGCCCACCCATACACGCACTGTAGTAGTAACCCACTCGCCCACCCATACACGCACTGTGGTATTGACCCACCTGCCCACCCATACACGCACTATGGTATTGACCCACTCGCTCATCCAAACACACCAAACACACACTGTGGTATTGACCCACTCGCTCACCCATACACGCACTGTGGTATTGACCCACCCGCCCACCCATACACACTAGGGTGGGGTGAAAAACATATTTTTTTTAGTTGTAATACAACGGAAAACTTGCAAAATATGAATAGAAAAAATATATAACAAATTTTTTTAAATCGGTTAACATTTTCTGGTTGCGCACCTGCCTTAAAGTTTGTACTTTTTTGAAAAAAAAGTTCATTTTCAAAAATTGAAAAAACCATATTTTATATTTTTTTGCAACGTAATAGTTCGTAATATCTTAACGTGGAGCCTAAAAACACAGTGTTTTAATTTGGATTAGATCGCTTAATATCTTCCAGTTGCGTAAAAGCTCCAAAATATTGAAAATTTCACATTTTAAGGATTTTTTTGGAGAGTCCTAATTTAATTTTTTTTTGTAATAGTTACAATATTTTTATTTTAGCTTAGAAGAACACTATCTTTTAATTTGGGGTTATAAAATTCACATCTTCCAGTCGCGCAATGACCTAATTTTTATAGAAAATTGGTACCTAAAAAACAAAGTTATGATTGTGTGACATATTGGGTGGTAATAACAACGACCATGGAACTTATAAACTTCCTCTATATTTTAAAAAGCTGCAATAATCAAATTATTAAATTATTCATTTCATTGGCTCAGTCAATGTCTCTATCATTTTGCTGAGGGCACTTTAAAAACATACTTGCTCTTGAATTCTGGCATGGCTGATCTGGACAATAGGGTGCTTCTGATAAATCCATCTCTTGCTTCAGCTCCACAAACTTTACCCGATGCTTCCGTGACAAGCTTAACACAGCGTTCCACGGCCTGTGTGTGTACTGGTAACTCCTTGTAATTGATATTCCAGTCAGGGATAGAGTCACTGTTGATGTAAGATTTTATTTCGTCATCACTGATATTGGCCAACAGAGGGGGGAAGATAGTTCACAGCTCATCCAGTTTACAATATCAACGTAAACTTTCGCTTGAAAATTTATTTTTGGAGGCGTGAACGTCCTTACTGTCTTTCTTTGAGAATCTATTTTTCTCGCCTTCAGGATTCTGCAAAGTCCTAGCTGTCTGATGTCTTTATTATCGTCCTCAATCATGGTCAACAGCAAATTTTCAGGATGGGCGAAAAACCCATTTTGCTCGATCATTGGTTCGACAACTTTGAGCAAAGATTCTGTCAAATATCTGGTGGATTCAATTGCTTGGTAAACAAGTTTTGGGCCGTCTGCAAAGTGTTTACTTTTTTTGATAGCAAACTAAATTGGCATGTAGGATTTCAAAATAAATGAAACAAGTTCTTGAAGTTCAGCTGACTGGCTTTCTTCACTCACGTACAATCGCAAAGTTCTATTGGCTTTAGTCAACTACCTCGCATGTGATAATTGTCCAGGATCTCGCAGAGACAAATCTCCTTTAAAGGTTCCAGATTTTATTGCAGTTGAAATATCAAGCAGGTATTGTTGGTCTTTGCTAAGCACGTTTCTCCCTACCTTTGGAATCTGACAACTAATACTCTTGAAGTTAACCACCGGCAGTTTTTGGCAGTCAACTAGTTTTTCACCGATTGGCCCTCTAGAAGTACTAGACCCGGTTGTCTTGCCATCCAAGTGCTTGTACAGGTGCCGGAATGGCAACTCATTGAAATGGAGGAGGCAAATTGCCCATTGTACAGGTTTCTTTAAATGAATTTCAACTAGGCGAATCAGGCCACCTTTTAATCCTATGTTGACGGCAGTACCGTCACATCCAACGACCATTAGATTGTCAAGCGAAATACTATGCTCACCCAGATAATAAATTAGAGACTTGAGAATTTGTTCAGAGCTTCCCGAATCAGGAGTAATGTGACCAACGTAGACTGAGCCGGACTCTTTGATCAAAGAGTAATGCTCTTCTTTAATAACCCTACAAAATCGTTTTGAATGAGCCTGTTCTATTGTCAAATTGTCGTCTTTACGTCCATCTAAATATAGACCTAAAAGTGGAAGTTCGTCTGATTTCAATACATAGTTCAGTCATAACATTTTGCTTTTCCCTTCTTATTTTGTTTTTATCAATAACATGGGAGGAATCGGAATCTGTAACAACGCTAAAGTCATGTAAAACACTTGATGCGATCGCCACAGTGGCACGATCAGAAACCCACTAATCGAAATAATGAAAAAAAAAAAAAAAAATGAAATTTGGACCTGAAAAAAATGTAAAATTTCCAGTATTTTTGAATATTTTTTAGCTTTTGCATGACCAGAAGATATAAAGCAATCTAATCCAAATTAAAACACTGTGTTTTCAGGCTCTACGTTAAGATACTACAAACTATTACATTGCAAAAATTTTAAAAAATTGTTTTTTTCAATTTTTGAAAAAAATGAAGTTTTTTTCAAAAAAATACAAACTTTAAGGCCGATGTGCAACCGGAAGATGTTAACCGATTTAAAAAAAAATTTTATATATTTCTTTCTATTAATATTTTGCAAGTTTTCCGTGGTATTATAACTAAAAAAAAAATAAAAAGTTTTTCGGCCCACCCTAATACACACTGTGGTATTGACCCACCCGCCCACCCATACACGCACTGTGGTATTGACCCACCCGCCCACCCATACACACACTGTGGTATTGACCCACCCGCCCACCCATACACACACTGTGGTATTAACCCACCCATTGTAGTATAAGAGTAACTCTCTTATATTCTTGGCAGTTTGTAATAATTTTGTCTCTCTCTAGTTGACCACGCTTTCTTCTCTGTATCACTCTACGCTGCTGTACAACAAGCTCAACCTAGCGGTGACTGTTTAATGGTTTCAACAGTACAAAAAGTAATCTGACTTTTTAATATTGGCTTTTCACTTCTTAGATATGTATAATCACTGATAGTGCCTCAACCTGTTTAGGAGGAATAGTCCAACACATTTACTACTATCTTCAAGGCCATATTAGCCATTAGGCACTCGCCTAAAGTGTTAAATTTTTAAGAAACAAAGAAATTTATTATTTTAGGGAAATGTACAAAAAAGATTAATTTGTACGTTTGAAATGGGACAGTATACAAAATTAAAAAACAGTGGTTTCAGATCTTTTACTTTAGTTCACTATCACAATATTTGTTTAAAGTGAAAATGGCAGAGCTAATAGTGACTCTAGCATTCTCATCAAACCACATAACTTAATAAAAAACTTATTTATTAAATAATAAATTAATAAAAAACTTAATAAAATAATAAATAATAATAAATTAATATTTATTATTAATTACTTAATAAAAAATTAATAATAAATTAATAAAATAAATTAAAAATAAATTAATAAAAAACTTATATTATTAAGAAAAAGATAAGGTTGTAAAAGTGTGTTGAAAGTGGAGAAAATGTTAATAGATAGGGAGGGGCCAATTAAGTGCTCAAGGGCAATATGTATTCTAATGTGACCTTAGGTAACTTCTCTTGATGTGCTGGGTTGCATGGCCTTCTCTTAAAGTGACTTTAATGGCTCAAACTAGAGAGAAACTTGTTAGTGCTTAACTCTGGTTTATTTTATTTAAATTACGGGATTTATTGTAACGTCCTCTGCAAATTTGCCATTAGTTTCAAGATTTTGTACCTCTTTTAAAAGTACTGCTAAACTTTTTGGGCCTAAGTTTGAACGTCTCTACTTCTTCTCTTAGACTGTCCATGGAGTACTTTTTCTGGATAATTTTGTCATAAGAAAAACTTATTTGGGTAAAGATTAACCCTTTCAAATTCACTGGATGGCAGGCTGTAATATGCTGTAATATCCTGAAAAGGCTGTACTGCAATCTAAATTTTGAGGGGGACATGTTTGATTTATTTCTATTGGTTTGTAATTACACTAGTTTTCATTGTTACAGGTTTCTAGACTGCCATGAACATAGCTCTTCTCTTGGAGAAGATAAAGTTTAATATGAAGGAGAGGTCCTATGTTAAAGATCAACATTTTAAAGCCCTTTTAACCATGAAACCTCAGTACAGCTGGCTGAGGACAGATGAAAGACAAGAGAAATGGAGACAGTAATGAAACTTGGATGGGTTGAAACTAGGGTTTAAGAGAAGCCCATCAGATAAGTTTATTTTGTCTAGAATATTCATGTACGATCAGAAGAAGTGGACCAGGGAGTTCTCAAGTAACACATAAGCACAAGAGCAAATATTTTAAATGGGATGTGTAAAGGATCAACCAATAAGACACAGCAAATTTTTGAAAAGAGCTGCAAAGTCTTTTTACTTCTGTACAGAAAAATCACTAAATAGCTGATATTATGAGTATTGTATGGTAAAAAATTTAGGAATTTTTATGTTAAAAAATATAAAACTGCAATTATGACAATTTTATTAAAAATGTATATTCAACAGTTTTCAATTAAATTTAATATGCTTGCTTCCACTAACTTTAGTAGATTGTAAAATAAAATATTTGAGAACACTGTTGCTGCAAAAATCTTCTCATTGCCTCATTTGAGAAAAACAACTGATTCTGTCTGCATGTACCTGAAATAAAAAGTCAATATCATTAAAATTATTTTACTTATAAATTCCTTTTTTCTTTAAAATGCTATTTGACTATGCTTTATTTATGAAATGAAATGAAAAACGTCTTTATTTTCAGACGAAGTTAGGACTTATCAGTCCTTTCTTCCACTTAACCTGATATTATATGTACACAATTCAATATATAACAAACTTATCTAAGTAAAACAAAAAAAAAAAAAAAAAAAACTATAATAAAAATAAATTGACTTTATAATAAATATACTACCCTAATTGAATAGGAATGATGTCAGTAATAATTAATCAATTAATTCATAATGTAATTTAAAAACAAAAAGGCAAATAAATCATAGATAAATTTAAAACAGGTCCAAATACTTTATATTTTATAATTTCCTAACACACACATACCTACTTCACCACAGAGAATTAATATTCATCTCTGTGATAACATTTACTCTCCCATTCGCTCAATTGCACGTATACACAAACACACACGCATCATCCATGCCACTCCCCACATGAGCACCAACCACAGCCACCGAAACTCACAGCCCACCCGAGCCCCACAGCAGATGGGACTTCAACTCCACCCTGAACTGAGCACGATCCTCGATGTTTCTTATATAATCAGGAAGAGAGTTCCATAACCGACACGCAGAAACGATAAATGATTTATTGACAATAGATGACCGGTGAATTGGTATGCATGCAAAGAAGTGAGGCACCCCTTCTTGTTTCCCGGGCACTCAGATTAGAAAGGAAAGTGAAATAATCAGATAAATATTTAGGTGACTTAGTGCGCAAAATTGTGTGAAGAAGTGAAAGAATATGGAACTGGAATAAGTGATGAAGTTTCAAAAGGGAAAAAATTTATCAAAGTATTTAGAGACTCTTTCCCACAAAGAATATGTTTTTACTTTTCTTTTTACGTTTCTTCAAGGTTTTTTTATGCATTATATAACATAAGTTATTGGCTTCATGAATATGTTTTAAACAGTGTATATTTTAAAATAAAATGCATTTATTAGATTTCCGATAAAAGCCCATGGTGTTGTTCTTTTTGATACGGTTTCAAAAATGTTGCTAACCAAAATATGATGTATAATTTTATATGCCATCTCCATTATTGAGATTATTTTAACATATGCCAAAAAAAGATAGGAAGCTTAAAAAATCCTACAAATATTGTAACCATAAAAGACTAAAGGTTTTTTACTCAGTAATGCAAAAACTGCTGAATATATTTTGATGAAATTTGGCAAATAGACAGTTTTATAATATGGGTTATCACACAATATCTTTATCTAGGTAAAAATTAGTTATATGATTACATTTATATTAAACCATAAGGGTCAAACACGGTGGGAAACAAATCAGAAATGTACAAAATTATCTTGGTTGGATGAAAAGATCCAACAAAATAATAACTGTTTATATTTATATTGTTAATGCTGGTGTAAACATTGAGTAGTTTTAGAGTGGATTTACCTTGTGATGTTTTACATCATAAAATCAGCAGTTAAACAAAACAACGCAAAATGTTTTGTTCCCTTAATTTTCCAAGACTTGAAATTTGCACATTTTGTATCATAGATATGTGCCAAGTAATGATTCTTCAAAATTTCATTAGAAGTAGCCTTTAAAGGAACCCTTTTATCTTATTAGAACTACTTTAACAATAAATCAAACTAAACTAAAGAAACAGCTAATAGACAAAAACAATATTAAATACTTGTTCAATTGCTCTTAATAGACATATAGTAGAGTTTATGTTAATGCTAAGACCAAGGCCGAACACCAAAGTGTCACAATCGCAGTGTGACCAACTGGCATTACTGAGGGTAAGGCCAAAGTGACAGAGTTTAGCAAAATTGATGGGGTTGGCATACAAAGCATGCAGGCATGTCCCCTAGTATTATATGTAATCACTTAACTCTAACTGGAAATACAAATTTATTTCACTTTAAATGAAGAAAACCAATTGTATAAGGAGAAGAAGACACGTGTTACATTTTTAATAATTTGAAGTGTCAAGCTGCAAATATGTTTTATTTGGCTGTTAAATTTGAACTCTATTCGCTGGTGAAATAGTGTTTAAACCTGCAGTATACTCGCGTGGCCTCCTGGGACACCAATATTCGCGTGGTCTACCACTGTAGCCCATGCAGTATTATGTATTTCTACTAAAGAAAACTGATTGTTCTACCTTCTAATGTCATGCAACCATACTAGTGTTTCGAGACATATCTTACATCAATTCAAAGCATCATATTATGTATTTCTACAAAAAATTCTATATTGTTTTGCCATTCATGTCATCAACATATTTTGTTTCTGGATATGTTCTTATCAATTATTCCAAATTACATTCTGAGCCCAAGGCTTTAAGTAATTATTATTATACTTAAAAAAAATATATTAAAAACTTTAATGTATAAAATTACTTGTTTAACTCTTACGTCAATACTGATGCTGGCTACCACTTTGGATGCAAATTTAACATGCATCTCCAAAATGAAAAACTGACATTGTTTTTAATTCTAATGTGAGGTAACCATACTCGCTGGTTATCGAGAAAATGTGAAATAATACTCGTGGGTCTACAACTGTAGGGCCCAGATTAAGTATAAGTGTATGTATTTCTACTAAAAGTAAAACTGAAATTTTTCTACTTCTTTAATGTCATGTCAACCATTCATGTGTGCCGAAAAATATTCTTACACAATATCGCCGGTCAAATATACTGTAATGATATTATGTATTTCTAAAAGGATAACTTACAACCCTTGAATTGGTTTTACTTAAATATGAGTCATGCAACCTATGTTTTGAAATTACTTAAATCAATACTGTGTCTACCACTGTAGCTGCAGTTTTACTATGGGTATTTCTACTAAGGCTGAAATTTAGTTCTACCAATCAATTCATCAACATCTGAGTGAATCGAGAAAAATCTTTTAACATCAATTGATAGGGTAGGTTCTAACCATTATTAACCCAATCTCAGTATTATTGTTAATCTAAATAAAGTAAAGGCATGTTTTAACCTTTACCGTTTATGCAACCATACTAGGGTGCGTGTCGGGAAAGATGCGCTTACATCATATATTGCGCGCTCTACCACTTGTAACCCATTAATCAGTATTATTATTTCATACTAAAGAAAACATGATGTGTTCTTCACCTTAATGTATGCAGCTGACATACTTGTGATTTCGTGAAAATTGTTTACAAGTCATATACCCTCGCACGATTCTAACTGACTTGAAGGCGAGAGTTAAGTTTGTATTTTGTATACGCAAAATGTTTGTTTATTCCCTTTTCATGTTATTGCGTAGCATAACTGTCGTTTCAAACGTATCTTACATCAATAATCACCTGCTTACACTGAAACCATACAGTAATATACATTTTAAAGCCCTGTAACTGATTTTTCTTACGTTTGCACATGTCATGAGTAACCATACTAGGTTTCAACAACTATCGTTATCATCAACACTTTGTACGGCACAAAGCTCTACCACTGTACCCATGCACTCATTATGTTTTCTCATAACTCACAGATTCTCGCTGAATGTATCTTATCCTTCCTAAAATTTTTCATGCAACACTTTACTTATAGTTTGAGAAAATTCATAACACTTCAATACTTGCGCGGGACTCCACTACCAACCATGTTAACCCACGGCTAAGTGATTATGTATTTCTTTAAAGAAAGCTGATTCTTCTTTCTAATGTCACTGCAACCATACAATTTTCGAGGAAATTTCTCTGTTATAATAAAAATAATCAGCCTTCCACTGTTTAAACCACATTGTGGGGCTAGTTATTAATTGTCTTTGTTACAAGAAACTTACGGTATTTCTATTTGATGTTATGCAAATACATAATGTGTTAGAAAATATAATTATATAATTCAAGAAGTCGTGCAGGTTAAACTGTAAGTACAATGCATTTCATAGTATAATTATTTAGCCACTTTTAAAAAAATCCAATTTGGGTTCTAGATTCTTTCCCTGCAACAATTTACGTATTGCAATTTTCAAAATATCATAAAAATTACCTTCTAGCTGCGGTTTTTCTACCAATAAATAGCTATCTGAGTAAGTTGTTACTTTTTACTAAAAAAAAAATAGAAAATTGTCCCTAACCTTCTAAATGCTTTCAAAATACTAGTGTTTTAACTAAAAAATATGTAATAATACTATATTGAGATTACCTAGATATAAACTATTCAGAATTTTCTAGTTTTAGGTAAATAAAAGATTTTTGTTATTATGCAAGCAACTATACTAAATGTTGCAAACAATTCGAGTAAATATCTAATCATCTACGCGCGGTCTACCACTGTAGCCCATGCAGTATTATGTATTCTTACTAATGAAAACTGATTGTTCTACCTTCTAATGTCATGCAACCATACTAGTGTTTCGAGAAATATCTTACATCAATACTCGCGCGTCTACCACTGTAGCCCATGCAGTATTATGTATTTCTACTAAAGAAAACTGATTGTTTTTAACCTTCTAATGTCATGCAAACCATACAGTGTTTCGAGAAATATCTTACATCAATACTCGCGCGGTTACCACTGTAGCCCATCAGTATTATGTATTTCTACTAAAGAAAACTGATTGTTCTACCTTCTAATGTCATGCAACCATACTAGTGTTTCGAGAAATATCTTACATCAATACTCGCGCGGTCTACCACTGTAGCCCATGCAGTATTATGTATTTCTACTAAAGAAAACTGATTGTTTTACCTTCTAATGTCATGTAACCATACTAGTGTTTCGAGAAATATCTTCATCAATACTCGCGCGGTCTACCACTGTAGCCCATGCAGTATTATGTATTTCTACTAAAGAAAACTGATTGTTCTACCTTCTAATGTCATGCAACCATACTAGTGTTTCGAGAAATATCTTACATCAATACTCGCGCGGTCTATCACTGTAGCCCATGCAGTATTATGTATTTCTACTAACGAAAACTGATTGTTTTACCTTATAATGTCATGCAACCATACTAGTGTTTCGAGAAATATCTTACATCAATACTCGCGCAGTCTACCACTGTAGCCCATGCAGTATTATGTATTTCTACTAAAGAAAGCTGATTGTTCTACCTTCTAATGTCATGCAACCATACTAGTGTTTCGAGAAATATCTTACATCAATACTCGCGCGGTCTACCACTGTAACCCATGCAGTATTATGTATTTCTACTAAAGAAAACTGATTGTTCTACCTTCTAATGTCATGCAACCATACTAGTGTTTCGAGAAATATCTTACATCAATACTCGCGCGGTCTACCACTGTAGCCCATGCAGTATTATGTATTTCTACTAAATAAAACTGATTGTTCTACCTTCTAATGTCATGCAACCATACTAGTGTTTCGAGAAATATCTTACATCAATACTCGCGCGGTCTACCACTGTAACCCATGCAGTATTATGTATATCTACTAAAGAAAACTGATTGTTCTACCTTCTAATGTCATGCAACCATACTAGTGTTTCGAGAAATATCTTACATCAATACTCGCGCGGTCTACCACTGTAACCCATTCAGTATTATGTATTTCTACTAAAGAAAACTGATTGTTCTACCTTCTAATGTCATGCAACCATACTAGTGTTTCGAGAAATATCTTACATCAATACTCGCGCGGTCTACCACTGTAACCCATGCAGTATTATGTATTTCTACTAAAGAAAGCTGATTGTTCTACCTTCTAATGTCGTGCAACCATACTAGTGTTTCGAGAAATATCTTACATCAATACTCGCGCAGTCTACCACTGTAACCCATGCAGTTTTATGTATTTCTACTAAAGAAAACTGATTGTTCTACCTTCTAATGTCATGCAACCATACTAGTGTTTCGAGAAAGATCTTACATCAATACTCGCGCGGTCTACCACTGTAACCCATGCAGTATTATGTATTTCTACTAAAAAAAATGATTGTTCTACCTTCTAATGTCATGCAACCATACTAGTGTTTCGAGAAATATCTTACATCAATACTCGCGCGGTCTACCACTGTAACCCATGCAGTATTATGTATTTCTACTAAAGAAAACTGATTGTTCTACCTTCTAATGTCATGCAACCATACTAGTGTTTCGAGAAATATCTTACATCAATACTCGCGCGGTCTACCACTGTAACCCATGCAGTATTATGTATTTCTACTAAAGAAAACTGATTGTTCTACCTTCTAATGTCATGCAACCATACTAGTGTTTCGAGAAATATCTTACATCAATACTCGCGCGGTCTACCACTGTAGCCCATGCAGTATTATGTATTTCTACTAAAGAAAGCTGATTGTTCTACCTTCTAATGTCATGCAACCATACTAGTGTTTCGAGAAATATCTTACATCAATACTTGCGCGGTCTACCACTGTAACCCACGCAGTATTATGTATTTCTACTAAAGAAAGCTGATTGTTCTACCTTCTAATGTCATGCAACCATACTAGTGTTTCGAGAAATATCTTACATCAATACTCGCGCGGACTACCACTGTAACCCATGCAGTATTATGTATTTCTACTAAAGAAAGCTGATTGTTCTACCTTCTAATGTCATGCAATTATACTAGTGTTTCGAGAAATATCTTACATCAATACTCGCGCGGTCTACCACTGTAACCCATGCAGTATTATGTATTTCTACTAAAGAAAGCCGATTGTTCTACCTTCTAATGTCATGCAAGCATACTAGTGTTTCGAGAAATATCTTACATCAATACTCGCGCGGTCTACCACTGTAACCCATGCAGTATTATGTATTTCTACTAAAGAAAACTGATTGTTCTACCTTCTAATGTCATGCAACCATACTAGTGTTTCGAGAAATATCTTACATCAATACTCGCGCGGTCTACCACTGTAACCCATGCAGTATTATGTATTTCTACTAAAGAAAACTGATTGTTCTACCTTCTAATGTCATGCAACCATACTAGTGTTTCGAGAAATATCTTACATCAATACTCGCGTGGTCTACCACTGTAACCCATGCAGTATTATGTATTTCTACTAAAGAAAACTGATTGTTCTACCTTCTAATGTCATGCAACCATACTAGTGTTTCGAGAAATATCTTACATCAATTAATTCAAAGGTTTCAGAGAAAATATATATTTTCACTTATTCAGGAAAAATGAGTACCTTATCCATGTATTGTCGCAATATAAGCATTAATAATTTCATATTTTTTTCATTTGTGTTATGTTCTCATAAATTTTCTAAAATATTTTTCCTGAACTCTAATAAAAAATGCATAAATTACGAACAGATATCCTAGTACATGGTTTCGGATCATTTTTCATAAAACATACATAAATACAGAATATATGAAAAAAATCATATATAATACAGGATGTGTTGGGGAAATATTTATTATAAAATATGCTATATACCCACCCACCAATACATGTACAGTGGTAGTGATCCACCCACCCTCCCATACACGTACAGTGGTGATGACCCACTCATACACGTACAGTGGTATTGAATACACGTACAATAGTACTGACCCACCCACCCATACACATACAGTGGTATTGTACCGTGGTGCAGTACACGTACAGTGGTGGTAATGCCACTGTGTGCACTAAATGCACAAATACATTACAATACAAGTACAAAATGAACAATTATTATGGTACAACATTGACCATACCCGCCCACCCATACACATGCGGTGGCATTGACCCACCCGCCCACTCATACACATACGGTGGCATTGACCCACCCGCCCACCCACATACATACGGTGGCATTGACCCACCCGCCCACCCACATACATACGGTGGCATTGACCCACCCACCCACCCATACACATACGACACTTTGGATGCAAATTTAACAAACTGCCACTCCCAAAAACGTGCCAAAACACTCAGAACGATTAAAGCATTTGTTAATAGGAAGGTACTGAGGAGCTGGCTACTCCTCGCCCTCGGTTATCTGAGAAAATGGTGAAATAAAACAGTTGGGCTACAACTGTAGCCCGCGCGAGTATTGAAGGTTACCTGACAGTTGTATGTGAATCTTTCTCTTGGAAATATTGTATTACACTTACACTCTGTTAATCGTCTGCTTCTTTGACATGTACATGTTCAACCTTCATGTGTGGCCAATAAACAAATTGAGTTTGAGCCACAGTAACGCTGTAACAAATATATTTGTAAGATATTTATTTATTCTAAGAAGGAATAACTTTTACAACCATTTTGTAAAATTTGGTTGTCAGTCATTAAATATGGGAGGTTTCCAGTTTTTTTTGTCATGACCTATGCTGTTGAACTGTTGCTTAAAAACTATTGTGTTTACATTTTGCTGAATTTTACTATGGCTTTTTAAGGCTTTAGAATATTGAAACGTTCCAAATCAACTAACCTCAAAACTGGCTGAGTGAATCAATAAAGAATCTTGTGTAAGCTTTGATCTTACTTTGATAGAGAGTAAGTGTTTAATATTTTTAAAAGCCATTAAAATCATACAATATCTATTCGGTTCAGATTCTAAAATTAAATACGAGGCATGTTTTTAATGTAATTACCGTTATGGAATCCTGCCACTGTAGCGCTGCGGTCGGTGATAAGCGCATGCGCGTTGGGTACTACTATATGTTGGCAAGCCACTGCCACCGTTGTAGATCCATTCGACTGTATTTAAGGTCACTTATGACTATTTACAATTTATTCTCCGATAAAAAATGCCTCCAACTGTAAAGTACATGCTACGATAAGTGTTCGTCACGCTAAGGGCTTGAAAGCAACTGACATTCATTGTGAATCTGACACCGTGACAGTTTGGTTCTAAAAGTCGTAGCCATCACGATTCTAATGATCTATGAAGGTGAGAGATCTGGTTGAAAGTTTGTTTTTGTGATTCTCGCCAAAATTTTGTTTTTGTGATTTTCTGTCATCATTTTGGGAACCTAGTGTGAGCATAACTCTCAATACTTCAACGGTCTGTCACAATTTCAATAATCGAACTTCTTAACACTTGAAGACACACTACATAATGATGCAGTTGTAAAGCGTCTGTTTCTCTGCATTTTTCTTTAACGTTTTGCACCAAGTCATGAGTAATGAGTGACGGGTTCCCACTTCGTTCCTCATCATACACATTCGTACGGCCACCTTAAAAGCTCTCACCCATTTCCATACAATCCCATCACTCATTCTGTTTTCTCAATAACTTCACAGATCTCTCGATGAATGTCAGCTGCTTCCATGTCTTCAGCGTTACGAAAATTTATCACATGTCTATTACACTTGGTGACATTTTTAATCACAGTATGAATTTCAAACATTCATAACCGACCTTAAATACAGTTGAATGGATCCGTAACAGCGACCGTGGCTTGCCAACGGACAGTAGTACCCAGCACGCATGCCTTGAACGCCGACCGCAGCGCTACAGCGGCGGGATTCCAAAACGGTACTTACTTTAAAAACACGCCTCGTATCTCTTTTTTACAAGGACTACTGAGTTATCCATCAATTTTCCATTTTGAGGACAAGATTGTCTCTGTTAATAATAAAACATAACAGTCCATTCCATCTTATTTGTGTCTTGAAGATGCTCTACATTGTGTTGGGGTCTTAGTTATCTACATTGTCTTTAGTTACAGGAATTACCGGTATTTACTATTTGATGTTAGCTAGTAATACATAAACCCTGAAATGTTAAAGAAAATAGTAAATTCATAGTTAATGTAACGGAAGAAGTCAGATCAGGTTTAAATGTATAGTACAATGCATTTCAATATGCTGGATAATTTACTTTAAGCCACACTTTTAAAAATTATCCAACTCTTGAAGTGGCTACTAGATTTTCCCATTCCAACAGGTGATATTTTACGTATTTGCAAAATTTTTTCAAAATATCATAAAAATTACCTTCTTATGCTTGGTATAATTTTTCTCACAATAAACTAGGCTATCTGATAGAGATAAGGTGTTACTTTTTTTAAAAAAAAAAAAAAAAAAGAAAACTTGTCCCTAATATGTTGAAAAATGCTTTACGAAAAACTAAAAGAGTTGGAGGTTAACTAAAAAACAATGTAATATTACTATATTGAAAATTCCTAGATAATAAAAATATTTCAAATGTTTTCTAGTTTTAGGTAATATAAAAGTATTATATGTTATTTGGGGAAGCAAAGAACTATACTAATATTACTAAAACTAATGTAGTATATAGTCTAGTAGTAGGCAATAATATGATAATAATGTTATTATCTTTAAAAAATCTTTAACAAATGTTATGTAGCCTATATATTTCTAATTAATAGGCCTACTAAAATTCACACAAAACACGTTTTATAAAAATAAATGAAAAGTGCTCGTACTCTGTATTCCTGTCAGGGTGTGCTAGCTAGGAATGTGCAAACTATATTTAATCATTTTTAAATTGTTTGTATAATTGCCTGATTTATTTCATGTAACATAAGTTATTAAGGGGCCTGCAGAGGCTGTCGGCCATGTTGGTTTTAATTCCATAAGAACAATGTTATTTTCGAAACGAACATACGATCACACGAATCCAAAATAAACAGTTATTTTAAAACATATTTTCCCACACAAATAGCATTTGATCAAGAATGAAATTACTCATTGGAATAACTTTGCAAATTCCTAATTGGTTTATAGAAAAAAATCAAATTTTAGTTTAAAGGTTTTATTTTCAAATATTTTTCAAAACTAAGCATATTTATTCAAAATATCAAAATCAAATCCAATGTGCAATATTATAACGTATAAAATGACACCTCATACACAAATTTTGGTCAATAAATAACGAAAAAATATAGATTTGCAAATAACATTGTTCTTATGGGATTAAAACCGACATGACCGACAGCACACAAAATAAATATTATATTCTTCATGGTGACAATTTTTTTTTTCTTGAGACGACTAATTTATTTTTAACGGGTTAAAGAAAAACTCTCCCTGTTTCCAGAGATAGAACTTAAATTATTAGAAGATAAATTATAATTTAGGTTAATACTGGGAACGAGCTAAACGGCTGAATTTTGCCGCGTTTCTTTCGTTTTGGAAATAAAACAAGCATAGCACTACAACTAGGGAGTAGTATCCCTGTTTCCAGCGGCGTATCTATTTTGTTAGAAGTGGAAAGGTATAACACGGCTTTATATTAACTCAATATAAACTTACTAGAAAGTAGCTTTCCCTTTGAAATTAGCAGGTGGCGTCCAGACCATTGTAACGCTGGTCTTCGGCTCGTCACTGCTGTGGGATCCTGTATCCTGGTAACACAGTTAAAATAACAATTTAAAGTTGTTTGAAACTTGACAAATTTATAAAACAAGTTACGTAGTTTAAAAATAAAATTCTGTACTTTGTATTTATTTGTGTAGTTATTACACATCCCTTAAACATTTAAAGGTAGGGTTAGGTAATGGAAACAATGACAGTGAACTGGTTTGCCCTAGGATAGTTCGTCGCCTGGTTACGGAGGTTACTCCATTATGTGTCACACACGTCACCCTGATATGCCGTTTCCCATGCACAACAATCTATATGACAACAATTAATTTTTTAAATGGGTGGTTTCACACTCAAAATGTGATGTTCAATACTGTGCTGAAAATATTATTTAGGTATTAGTTATTTAGTAGGGCCTAGATAGTTCAAAATAAATACTCATCCGATTTCGTTGTGTTGTACACAAAAATTTAGCTTATTTAGTTTTACGTAATAGCATATAACTTACTTGTTTTTATGAAGACATTAAGAATTTTTTATAGCGGGTAGAATAAAATAAAAAAACACGAAATTTTAGCACTTTTGGAGCAAAGCTTACTTCAAACATTTCTAAAACAAAAACTACTAATAATAAATCATGGGAACTTTGATGTCTGTTCAGTTATCATGTGATATAAAATCACAAGATAATTTTATCACACTTACCGTTTTATAATCTTAATTTATTTTTCAATTCGGTATTTTTGGATCGATTTGGATTTTTCAACCATTTTATAGATTGAAAGGGCTTACAAAAATTACAACAGAACATTTGGCAAAAGAGATTTTTGATTTTAAACTGACTACAAAAAACTATCTTATTCACATGCGGTTAAAGTTGCCCTGGCTTATCTTTAGTAGTTTTTGTTTTAGAAATCTTTGAAGTTGAGCTTTACTCTATAAGTGTTAAAATTTCGTGTTGTTTTGTATTATACTCGCAAAAAAAATTCTTAAAGCTCCAAAAAATTATCTAAGTTATATGATATTACGTAGGATTAAATAAGCTAAATGTTGGTGTACGATACAACGGAATTTGATGAGTATTTATTTTGTAGCAGACTTTCAAGCTCGAGTACGTTGCATTTTGGATCCGACAGTATGTATGACTCCCCCCTCTTCTATTCTGCCTCGACCTCTCTTTAAAAAATTCTTTAAACAATTATAAATTACCATTGCTTTTTAATTATTGTGTAAAATGATCACTGCCATCTTTGTTTAAGTCGTCACGACTGTACGTCTCATCCAGTGTCAGAGTGTATAATGTATGTCCATTGTAGGTTGGCTACAATACGCACGCTGCCGCGGCAAGAATAGCGTCATCCACGATCGACATACTCAGAGACACTGACACAAGAAGTGAAAATACTAAATACTTTCTTTTGGTTTAGTTTAAAATTACAGATTTTTCTATTTTGAGTTAGTTTTAAACCGTTTAATGCCTTTTTTACAAGTATCCTTTTATTTAAAGTTTATATTATTTTAACTATGATCTACAGCTAATAACTTTAATTAAAACAAAACTATTAACTAAACAAGAAGCAACGTTTTGTTTACTTGTTGGTTTGGAATGATCTTGTACCCACAAGTTGATTTTATAAATCTTTTTATATGTAGTGGAAGTAGTTTAGTGACTTAATTAACCAGATAAAAATACTGAGTCTGCAAAATGTTTACTTGTACGGAAACATTTAAAGCTTTGAACATTGCTCTGCTGTGTCAGAAAACTATTCATTGTTTGTATTCAAATTTGTAAAATGAATGAACATAAACATAAACTTCAATTTCAATAAAACAAGTTCCCAAAACATGTTTAAGCTACGGGAATAATTGTTGAATGTTGAAATATCAGACGAAGCTATGTACATGGATGTATTAAAGTATTGACCCACCCCCACCCATACACGTACAGTAGTACTGACCCACTCACCCGCCCATATACGTACAGTGGTATTGACCCACCCGCCCAACCATACACGTCCATGCAGTACGTGTACATCCAGTGGTATTGGCCATAATAATTGCCCACCCAGCCTCCCATACACATATGGTGGTATTTCCAGCCCACCCTCCCATACATATATGGTGGTATTTCCTGTTCACTCAACCATACACGTACGGTGATAGTGATCCACTCATTCACCCATACACGTACAGTGGTAGTTGATTTTTTCATTTTTTAGGCAATTTTCCTTGCTCAAAATATAATTTGTAAATAATATACGTTTTTACATAGACATACAAGGTGATATAAAGTAATTTTTCCCAACATCACTTCATAGCTGTTAACAAACTCTTTAAAACTTCTTTAAGGAGTTAAACTGCTTCAGTTCATAGACATGTTGTTGAAGATGTTAATCTAAGTTTAGAGGAGGCTTTCGGAGTTTGGATTTCCTACTCCGTTCATATAACGGACTAGAATTTTCTTTATTATTGTAAAAAGTACAAATGGTATTATAATGCTAATGGTTTTAATCTTGACAGAGAAATAGTTACAGTTAATTTAATAATTTTCCCAAACATCTTATCAACTGGACGAACATACATCAGAAAACAATTATGGGATAATAACTGACCCTGGATTCTTGTCTTCTGTCTTTGGAATTATTCTTGGGCTATCAGATTGATTTCAAAATAATGAAGTATATCTTAAAATTCGATAAGACTTACGTAGGGATTAGTGCACTCTACTGTCCGTGCGTCATCACTCTTAGACCAGAAAGTTCCAATAGGTATAGTAGGGGTTTGAGAGTCGTCATCTCGTACTTGGATCATAAAGCCCTGGAATGGTTTATCATCGTGTTTCGCACGGATTGTAAACTCCACAGATTCAGTGTTGCGGATAGAACTGTGCTCAAGATGGAAGTCGTAAGGGGCTTTTTTGCCTTTGGGTTGAGGATCTGCATATCGATGACCCGGCCCCTTGGGCTTCATGTCCACACAAGCGCTGTAGGGGACCAAGTTGCGCGATGCATGTGCTGACAGCGCACAGAGTGCCAGGATTGCGAACGACAACATGTCTGCCAACAAATAAATGGAACATGTTCTCAGTAATTCAGTTTAAAAAATACTATACCAGTTAAATGTTTACACCGCCACTTCAAGCTGAAAAGGATAGCACAATCGTTATTAGAAAAAAAAACAGGTTGTTCTTTTTAGTTTTTAATTATTATTGTTCAAATATTTTACTTGTTTGTGCATTTTCCTAATTAGAATTTCTTTTTCATGTCTAAAACAAAGCCAGATTTGTGTTTTCAAGGTATTTAGAAAAGAATTAAGTTATTTTCTGGGAATTGTAAAGCAACTTAAATTGTATCTAAGCACTTTTTATTGTTTACTAAAATAAATGTAGTCATTAAATGTTAGAAATATTACATTTATATTAAAAAACACTTAATTATTTCAGACATAAGATGTACTGTCAAAATAGAAAGTATATTATAAGTAACTCAACTGAAGTATGTAATCATAATTTATATATGAAAAGCACTTTTTTGTATAGTTGCCTAACAAAGTGGCTATTCCTGCACTCAATAAAAGTCACAAGGAAGGTGATTCCTGCATTTAAACACTTTACTGCATTCTTTTTACTTTACCGCACTCCAAGTGTTTAACTTAATAACATAAATAATATAGTCTATCTATTAGCCATAGCCAATTAATTAACGTCGTGTACGCTTGAAATAATTAAGTTGGCAGCGCCGGGTGTAACTATAACAGCTGATGTAGTGTTTGATGTTATCATACGTTTTTAACTGTTTACAAACATATTTCTTAAACAAGTTTTAATAAGACTAGTTATTTAGCAAAATGGATGGCGATGGCATGTATTTTTACATTTGATTGTAGTAATAATATGTAATAATTATTACTTTTTATATAGCCTACTGTATTTCAACTGTAGTTAAATGCAATGTGCAACTTGTGCTCAAAGCATCCTTGCTGCACGAGAGAAACTATTCCACACTCACCTGCAGCTCGTGCGTAAGTATTTCTCTCGTGCAGTGAAGTGCCAATTTGCGCACTAGTTGCACAAATAATTGTTACAATGAAAGTAAGACAGAATTCAAGTTGACAATAGCACATATTTTATGACTAGTAAATGGCATAACTGATGCTTATAACTTGATTTATATCGTACAATATTGTACAAAATATTGTACAATTTTGTGTTTAAAACCAATGTTTGTACCAATTGTTTAATACAGACCACGCAATATACTGACTGAATGATTAAGTAGTCTGGACATAGAGGCGTGGAGTGGAGACGGGGCTCTTTTATGAAACATTAGCCTACACAAACGTTTGTCTTTCGATTGCCCGTCCATCTTCCAGATTGGCGAAGTGTTACAAAAACACTTTGTAATGTTTTACCATCAGATTCAGATAGGTATCATCTTCGGTTGCTTTTACTTCATGTTATCGATGTGTCTAGGTATGAAGAAACAAGAACATACCAGAACATTACCTAACCTACATTTAAAGAAGCAGCCATACAGCGTGGCTTACTTTTGGATGGTGGTGAATGGGATCGGTGTATGCGTGACGCTTCATCTCTAAAAATTCCAAAACAATTAAGACAGCTATACTCTAATATTTGCATACTTAAACAGCCAAGCAATGCACTTAAATTATGGAACGACTTAAAATTTTATATATGCGAGGGCTATCTCAAAAAGTTCAGCGACAATTAGCTATCTTAGACGTATCTAATACTTTAAAACTGCATGGATTTAATATATCTGAATTTAATTTACCAACTGTTCACGTGAGTGATCTTCCTGCAGCTCATCGAGTGGACAAAACAAGTCTCAAATTTTCGTTTTTATAACTAAAGATGTAACATCATGTTTTAAAATGTGTACGTGAAAAGTAAATGGTATTGGCTTACTCGCCCAGCCACCCATTAACAAACAGTAGTACCCGCCCACCCACTCATATACGTGCAGTGTTATTGACCCACACACTCATACACGTACAGTGGTATTCTTGCTAAGTAATGAATAGGTAGCAACGCAAGTACACAGGATCTTTTTAACCTCTCTGAGAAGTGCCTCTTTATCTTATATCTGGAGGAGCTATGTTGCACAGCACTGAAATCCATTGTAGAGGAGTTGCTATGAGGGAGCCACTGATAGCCTTCATCACCCTATTTAGTGTATATCAACCTCTCGTACATGTGTAATGTTAAGCCACTCGGGAGCACAATATTCAGCAGTGGAGTATACCAGGGAGTACGCAGGATTATGGGCACCCGCCTGTCCATTCACGTACAGTGATATTAACCCACCCGCCCACCAATACACGTACAGTTGTATTGACCCACCCATACACGTACAGTGGTCTTAACCCACCCACCCACCAATACACGTACAGTAGTATTGACCCATCCACCCACCATACACGTACAGTAGTATTGACCCGTCCACCCACCAATACACGTACAGTAGTATTGACCCGTCCACCCAACATACACGTACAGTGATATTGACCCACCCGCTCACCCATTAACATAAAAATATTATAAAACAAAATGGTGGATGGAAAGTTAAGCTTTCCCGTCATTATAACAATTGTTACGAATAAAAGATAAAAAAAATTATACATCTATATTTTGTGTTTTGAACCATATTTACGCACTGGCAAATCTGGAAAAATCAAGATATTGAATTAAGTATATATTAAATTTACAACAATAAAAAGTATAATCAAAATAATTAACTAGGGGTTTCGTAGGTCGCTTATTGCCATTTCAGCAATAAAATAAAAATATACATCAAAACGTCGGATGAAGAATCGTGATTTTCCACAATTTCCATAAATTTGGCACAAAAAGTTATATATAAATGTGGAAATATCAAATTTTGTTCATATAGATTGTATGATTGGATTAATAAAAGCTGCAAATAACGAATTGAGTGTGAAACTTTCGGAGTATCAACGTGGAGGTTGTATAGTCTAAGAAATTCGTAATTTAATCTAGTAATAATAGTTGATAAAGCGTTTTTGGGGTTTGTCACTAAAATCATGATTTAACAAAACAGATATACGAGAAAGTAGTGAATGGAAAATCTTGGTTTCTTTAAGTTTCACTGAAGATTTTAAGGCTGGTAACTTTTGGAAATGACAGTTTTTAATTATTTAAATTTTATAAATATTTTCTTTGTTTTAACATTTGATTTTGATTCGAAATTGGCAACGTTTTGAAACCTAAGAAATTCACAAAATGGCTGCTCCTTATAAAATATTCAAAGTTATAGTTTGTTCTCGTACAACGAGTTGTGGCAAAACTTACGATTGTAGAAGAAGTGACGTAGAATGTTCTACTTCATACACGAATAGTTTTGGGGTAAACTACACATATTTTACACCCATACCTGATGAAAACGATGAAATTATTAATGAAACAAATTCAGTTAAACCAGCAGAAATTGTCGAAAGTGAAGACAAGATAAGATGTTGATGATTATTTTTATGGAAATGTATTTTCTAATAACTCACAGGCATAAAATGTAATAATATTTTTATTGTAAATAAATAATTAGAATAATAAAAATAATTTCTTCGTTTATTTCAAGTTAAAAAGTATTTTCGTATTTGAAAATGTTATGACACTTAACAGCTTTCCATAAGTAAAATTAGGAATTTCTTGCAGACTTTTAATATTACTGGCAGACAATTCATAAAGTATGAATTTTGTTATTCTCTTGTTTATTATGGAAGATTTGCAACTTTTTGAGTTATGTAAACTGTCAACATTTAAAAATATTATATCAAGAAAAAGGCTTTAATATCATTAACTTTACTCCGTAAAATTTACAAATTTGCTTTTTAAAGGACCTTTGAAGGATATAATTATTTTTCACGAGTGTTATAAATCGTATTTCACCAATAACTTTTTTTCTGTTAAAGATCGTACAAGGTCGCATTAGAAAGGTAAACTTACACTCAACAGACAAAGTTATCACCAATTTTTTCAATAAAATTAAAACATTTTGATATATTTGAGGTCAAATCGTAGCATTTTAATATAAAAAACATGAACAATTAAGGTCTAACACTCATATATTTGTATAGGCATATCAAAATATTTGTTTTTTCAAAAGTACATTGTTGGGCAACCTAATCCCTAAAAGTTTAGTTTTTATAAATTTTCACCAAAAATGAAATAATTTTTCACCATCAGTCGAAATAGAATTCGTTTTTGAAAAACACAAATTTTACCAATTTTTAAAGTGCATCCATGTTTTTCATATGAGTTCAAAATGGGCAAAAACTGTTGGGCATGTGTTTAGACATATAATATGACTTTGTACTATTGTAATAATCTTTTATAAAACCACATTCCAATTGGCAACACGTTTTTAGCCACAAAGTGTCAATAAATTGGCTAAATAGCCAACAATATCTGGCTGTAATTGTTTAAAATGTTGTGTGGTAGGAATCATAATAGTCTTACTTTTTTTTAACTGTATCCTTCTCTATTTTCGTTTAAAACATTGTTTTGTATGAGTCACCATCTTCGAGATATTCACGTCGAAACAACCCATTATTTTTATTTATTGATAAAAGCGCCACCTTTAAAATGCTATATCTACTGTTGGCTTTGGTTAATCGTGAAAAAATAAAAAGAAAAGAATCTGAAGGTAAATTTAATAGCTTTAAATTAAGTCTTTATATATAAGTGAAACACTTTTTGCGCTTTTTAAAAAGAACTTAAGAAAAACATTAAATTTCAGCCTTTTTTATATTCAACACAAAAACTTAGTAAGTACTAGGTAGAATTTGTCCAATATTTACTGGGAAGTACGAGATTCTACGTTTTATTCAACACCCATTGGCCTATCTATTATTTCGGTACTACCTGGGACTAAACATCCTATTAAATGAGCATCTTCAGTCCATTCATGTTTTCATCAAAATCGTTGTCAATTTCGTCTAAAACCCGATCGATTTCGCTTCTAATATTTACTTAAAATTAGACTAATAAAACGGTTGGCCTACTTGATCCTTTTCACGTAATTAATTAATTTTATTTTTTAGGGGTGAAAATCACCCCTATTGATAAAAAATTTTAACTGAAAATCTAAATCATATTATATTTTTAAATAGCATTTTTATACTCAGAATATATTGTATTTTCTATTGTATAACATAATTCATCTAAATATCATAAGTTTCAACCCCCCAAAAAACAACCCCTGCTGAGAAAAATAAAAAAGGCAGTTTATATGTTGAAAATATATTGAATTAATGATTGTATATTAAAAATGACAACTTTTTTGTTCTAGAACATAATTTATTGTACCCCATTATATTGGAAAACTCCTACAGTATATACCTACTCCTACTGAGAAAAATTCGTACACACGCCGCTGGAGCAGGTGCAGTTTTGGAGGTCAACGCCGCTTGGTCCCGCCTCTTTTCGTTAAAAATCTGTTGTATCAGGATTTTGCTTTCTTGTTTATTTAGCTATTTAACAAAATAAAATAATAAAATCAAATTTATTTGTAAATATTTAACTTAGATATTCATACATATGTCCCTTAGTTTAGATTTTCAAAATGTACAAAAACAGTTCTTATTTCGTATATGAAAGTCTGAACTAAGGAATATAAAAAAGAAAATCTATTTTTAATATTGAAAAAGAACTATGATTTTATAATAAACACATAATTTCAATCATTCCGTTCAATAATTAGGAGAATAAAACAAAGGACGACACAAAAACTGTAATTCATAAATTGAAAAATTCTAAGTTTCTATAATTAAAAAATTATAATACGTTCTTTCTAACTTAAGTTTATATTATTTATGTATTGCTATATTGTATGTTTAAGAGTAAAGAGATGTTGACTTTGAAACATCAAACAAGTGAGTCAAGAATGTGAGTGAAGAGATAAGTAAAGGGTTGTGAAGTAAGTGCAATAGAATGTGTCACAGTGTATATATAAACATCTTACATAAACACTAACTTGAGACACTTACTATTGTAGGTCATCAAAGTAGTGTGTGTCAACAAAGTGAGTGAAGAGATAGGTAAAGGGTTGTGAAGTAAGTGCAATAGAATGTGTTACAGTGTATATATAAACATCTTACATAAACACTAACTTGAGACACTTACTATTGTAGGTCATCAAAGTAGTGTGTGTCAACAAAGTGAGTGAAGAGATAGGTAAAGGGTTGTGAAGTAAGTGCAATAGAATGTGTCACAGTGTATATCTAAACATCTTTATGAACACTAACTTGAGACACTTACTACTGTAGGTCAACAAAGTAGTTTGTCAACAAAGTGAGTGAAGAGATAGGTAAAGGGTTGTGAAGTAAGTGCAATAGAATGTGTCACAGTGTATATCTAAACATCTTTATGAACACTAACTTGAGACACTTACTACTGTAGGTCAACAAAGTAGTTTGTCAACAAAGTGAGTGAAGAGATAGGTAAAGGGTTGTGAAGTAAGTGCAATAGAATGAGTCACAGTGTATATCTAAACATCTTTATGAACACTAACTTGAGACACTTACTACTGTAGGTCAACAAAGTAGTTTGTCAACAAAGTGAGTGAAGAGATAGGTAAAGGGTTGTGAAGTAAGTGCAATAGAATGAGTCACAGTGTATATCTAAACATCTTTATGAACACTAACTTGAGACACTTACTACTGTAGGTCAACAAAGTAGTTTGTCAACAAAGTGAGTGAAGAGATAGGTAAAGGGTTGTGAAGTAAGTGCAATAGAATGTGTCACAGTGTATATCTAAACATCTTTATGAACACTAACTTGAGACACTTACTACTGTAGGTCATCAAACATGTTTATTTCAGAATGAACGCATGTAATGTATATAGGCTTATCTAATTATCTAGGCCGATTAATTGTAATACGTCACTATCTAATGATAGTACTTGTGAAAACTTGTTCAAACAATTTGTTCATCTGTTTTAGGAATTACGATAATTATACACATTTTGATAGTTTGATAACTTAATTTCATCCAATTATTTAGTAGAAGTGAATTACCAAAAACGATTTGCAGACTAAAAATTAAAGCTCAAATATTAATTTATGTATAAAAACTATTCTTTGCAAATATTTGAAAAAATATGTTTTACACATTAATGTGTTATTACAAAAATGGCAATTTAAACCTTTTTTACTATCACAAAGAATATGTCTCTGTTCAAATTTGATAATACCTTGCCTATCTGATAAATTACAATATAAATAATATAAGAATAACATGTATAATATTAATTTGCATAAAATAGTTATTTCTTATTGAAATAAATACTTTTATTATTCCCTAGAACCAAACATTTAGTAAATATATAAAATAAATATTTAACTTGTAATAAAAAATTATATAATAAAACAATTATTGGTCTTTAGCATAGTTGATTAAAGCTCAGCTTTATAAGCTGAAGGTTCTCAGTTTGATAACAATGAGAGTGTAACAAGTTTTGAAAGGCTCAGCTGATAGTCACTAGCTGTTCATTTATTAATGAGTTACACTTTCTATAGTCCAGTACCTGGACGTTTAGGGGAAGAAATTATTTACGATAATACCAATTCGTTTGAAAATTTGGTAGTAACTAGGCAAAGACCTTAATAAGAAACGTGATGCGGTGCTGATAGGCATTCTCACCTTTGGGGTAAAAACCACCCCTTTTAGGGGTGTAAATTCTGACATGCAAAACAGCTTCAGAAATAGATATATTGTCTTATTTTAAGCTTGAAATATTCTTCTAAATTTTTACGAGAAGTTAATATTTTCGGATTTATTCTTGATTGAAAGAGTCCATTTCAGGCTAAAAAATGCGTGTTTTCTAACGGTTTTTCACAAATAACTTAAAACTTTTATATTTTATCGATATAATGGTTATTATTAAAAAGAAAGGTCATATCATATTTAAAAGATTCTCTTTTTGTTTTTGGTAGGTGCAATTCTGACAAAGTTACGGTTCGCCAAAGGTGACACGACTTTTATCGACTATCGAAACAGAAACCAAACGCCGAATAGTAGAAAAACTAAGGGTTATTAAATTATGACCCTATTTAATCTTTTTTGTTGTACGTAAAGGACCTTTAAAACTAGTTTCGCCAAGTCAATATCATTCAAATTGACGGAATTGTGTGACCAAAAGAAAAATTTTATTCGCTTTGTTACGAAAAAATTGGTTTACTACTAACATTTACACAATTTATGACATTAACCTTGGTACATCTATAATTTACTTTGTCAATGTATTGTAAAGAATTTCTAGGAGTTTGGCCAGTTTACAATGCACTATAAAAAGAAAAGTTCAATTTACATATAGATCAATTTTTAAAATTATTTGAAAATGTTTTTTTAATCTCAAAATAACTCGAAAACTATACAAGTTACGTAAAAATAACAAATGAGTATAAAATTGTTGCTTTTTTATTGGCAAATATATTGTTCTTTTATTTTTTTTTCTAGCATGAAAACTTATAGAGATACCGCTGTTTGAAAATGTTATCTTAAGCATAATCCAATGTATCGGAGCATTTTAACTTAATTTATTTTTTTAAATTGATTTTTCAAAAACAAAGTTGAATTCACGGGTTTATAACTCTTAAAATGCCATACAGTATATATATTTTATCGATTGGATACCTTAAAAATCAAAGGAATTATCGTTTTAAAATCAATTGCAATTCATTCCAGGATATTTTGCAGCAATTATGAATACACGTGAACATGCTATTTTACACGTTCTCGTATCAAGTGCACGAAGATGCGTATTTATTTATTACTTATAAATTAACTAAAATTAAAATCAATTGAAATTAAACATTTTTAGTTATTAATTACTGGAAAAAATGTTGCCCGAAAAATGTCCAGAAACATTTATAGATATGTTTATTGTTATTCCGAGCTGTGCTCATGCTATTCTAATGCTGTGCCGAACGTTTCTGAGGTATTATTTTTGTGCGCTAAGCCTAACGAAAGGGCCTAACGAATTTTCTGCCTTGATCTCCAAACTGCACCTGCTCCAGCGGCGTGTGTACGTGTGTATACGTGTCTCTTGCGAACGGATTTTTCTCAGTAGGAGTGGTATATAGGAGTTTTCCAATATAATGGCGTACAATAAATTATTTTCTAGAACAAAAAAGTTGTAATTTTGAATATACAATCATTAAATTCAATATATTTTCAACATATAAACTGCCTTTTTTTATTTTTCTCAGCAGGGATTGTTTTTGGGGGTTGAAACCTATGATATTTAGATGAATTATGTTATACAACAGGAAATACAATATATCCTGAGTATAAAAATGTTATTTAAAAATATAATATGATTTAGACTGTCGTTTTACATTTTTTATCAATAGGGGTGGTTTTCACCCCTAAAAAAATAAACAACGCCTATCAGTTTGATATCATCATCTACCTATCGTTTGAACTGAAGGGTTGGATGAGCCTAACTACAAATTTTTAGTCGAATATTACTATCCTAAAGAATTTCAGAGTATGCCCAATTACTCTAAAGTTTTTACGTTCAGGTACTGTATTACTAAGTAATGGTCACCCTTAGTTTGTATGTGACTACATTCAGTTATCTACACTAATCATCATCAGTCTTATTCTAAATCCAGATTTGCCCATATCTTGATGATTGGCATGTAAAGAATAAAATAAATAAATAAAATAAATTTTGATTGAAATATTTCTTATAATAGTTTTCTTATAATTTTTTACTCATAATGAAAATAAAGAAAAATATGAATTTGGCAGATTAGTATTTGTTAGCTTTAGTATAAATTTGTTAGAAAAAATTTTAAAACTAATTTATGATTTCTATGCGGTTAGAACGTTTACAATCGAGTTATTTCTTTAAATAACTTTATATAACAGAATAAAATGACTAATATTTATAGAATTATTTGATTGTTTATTTTATATAGCCTACACTGTAACTTAAAATAGATAGCGTAGTAAATTGTTATTTCATAATAAAAAACAAGCAAATTTAAATGAGAACAAGAAAAAAGTACACTTTGCCATATGGGGATCATTTAAAGCTGTAATAGTTTTTCTGACACAAGTTTTTAAATGATGACTAAAAACTTTTTATTTTTAATTTTACTTAATGGTAAATTATTATATATTTTAGCTCCCCCCAAAAAAGCTCTTTTCTGACGGAGCTGTTGAAATTAAGACTGTGCCTAGTCTAATATGAACGATCAAATCTTAAATAACTGTCAAACAAGATGTTGGTTAGTTTTTTTTTATTTCAAAATTTCAAAAGTCTAGTGACATTGTATGTTTGATTTTATATAACAAATAGCACTTATGATTGATTAAATATTAAGTTTTTCCCCCAAACCCTACAATACAGTCCTATATTTTATATGGACTGTATGAAAGCAAAATAGACTGCATTATGTATTTATATGGATTTAGAATGAGAAAAGGTTTTAAATGTAAATTTGAAAGAATTAAACATTTTTGACAGAAAATTCAAATATTCTTCTAAAATTGAATTTTGAATTACTAAAATGTTCCTAATGATCCAAAAACTTTATATAGTCATCCAATAACACGTTCTTTACATTATTTTAGTCCTTTGAACTAAAGAATATTTGTTTTTGAACCGTTGAGTAAACTGAAATTTCCTTCATACAAATTTTTCAGTTTTGTCAGTGATTCATAAATTTATCGTGAAGTTTTTATTAAAAAAAAAAAAATAAAAAACTTGTAAGAGGGGATGTTGCCACCCCCATGCTGGGTAGTAAGTAAATTAAATTATTATCCTTCATTTTCAGATTGTTGTGTTGAAGTTTTAGTATTATTGTAAACTTTAAAAATAATTATTGTTTTTGAATTGTATTAAAAACACTAATTATTTTGGTTTTGTATAGTAAACACTAGTATATCATGGTAATAAGATAAATCAGTTACAAAGTATAGATTATCACTTTCTGTAGCAAGTATGACATTTTATATATAATTTATAGATCATTTAAACGAAGATTTAATGAACACATACAAGCTCTAAATCAAACAACAGAACTTCAATGAAATCTTCTTTTGCAGAACACTTACTAAACATTACTAAACAATAATTACAACAACACAAATATGAAAACCAACATGAACATTCTAAAATTCGGTTCAAAAAGCAAAAAACTAGATTCTCAAGAAGAACTTGAAATTTATAAATACAACCAAGAAAATCCCAACAATTTAATCAACAACACAAAAAAGAAACCCAATATTTGAAACAATTATACATATAAGTAACAACACACACAATGACAACTAACCACCAAATCAAAAATATTTACTAATTTAACATATATTTTCTTTATGATAATAATTATTTATTTATTTTTATTTGTTTTGTAACAGTTTTGAAAAGTAAACACCTATGAAGATGGCATAAATGCCGAAACTTGTCGTGTTGATTTAATAAAACATTTTTTAAGGATGCTCAGTTATTATTTTATTTGACATTTTTAGCTATTTGATTGCTTAATATTTATATATATATATATATATATAAAGAACTACACTTAGCAATCTTTTCTTGATTTTTTTAATGTTTAAAATCGATTTCGGTCTCGAAAGACCATCATCAGTTTAACATAGAATACAAATTTGTAATTTGTATAGTAATAAAATACAATTTTGTATTCTATGTTAAACTGATGATGGTCTTTCGAGACCGAAATCGATTTTAAACATAAAAAAATCAAGAAAAGATTGCTAAGTGTAGTTCTTTTTATATATATATATTATTTTATATTATAACTTTATTATAAATAGCAGCCCTTTATTATAAATGTTGTTATACATTTATTTTATAAACTTTATTATAAATAGTATGTATAAACTTTATTATAAATAGTAGAAATTACAACTTTTCTATATATAAACTAAGTATATGTTACATACAGACAAAGCTCAAAGCAGACAATTTTTACAACTTTGAAACCAAACATTTCTCCATGCCTGGTCTAATAAATATGTGTTAATTTCTTTGTTTTTATAAACTTATTTTATAAACTTTATTATAAATAGTATGTATAAACTTTATTATAAATAGCAGCCCTAGAAATTACAACTTTTCTATATATATATATAAACTAAGAATATGTTACATACAGACAAAGCTCAAAGCAGACAATTTTTACAACTTTGAAACCAAACATTTCTCCATGCCTGGTCTAATAAATATGTGTTAATTTCTTTGTTTTGAAGCTAGTTTCTTCTTTGGACTAATCCCTAAGGTAGTAGATGCAAGTAAATACCTCATGAAAAATTGATTATAAAGAAATAATTATGTCAAATAAAAAGTTATACATCGAACAGAAGAAAGGGTAAAACTAACTAGTTGCTTAAACCACATTTAAGTGTTTCATGTTGAATTAACGTAAATTTTTGTGCTGATAAAATAAGTATGGAAATAAATTTTAATGTAATAGGTAAGTAAACTTAGTATATATTTTATAAATTTATATAGTATTGGAACCAGAAACACACAGATTGAAGATTTACAATCCAGAATAGCCTAGAATGTACTAAAATAATTAAACAAATGATAAACTTTCTTTCAGAATAGAAGCTTGATTTTCCTGATTTAAATAGGGTTTTTTTCGTAAATTCTTACTTCACTTTCAGAATTTAAATTAAAATATTGATATGAAAATAATTATTTTGCTACGTTAATTAAATTAATATAAATCGCGTATTTTATTGCTAAAAAACGTTTATTTGGTTAAAAAATGTCCATTATAAAATAACAATTCTCAATCAGGTGCTGTAAGTTAAAACATTTCTGTTATTATCAGTAAACTAGTTCAATTGATGAAGTTTCTCTTAAAAGTATACAAATTTAAATAACATGTAATTACCTTGTTAAAATAAAAAGTAAAAAGACGCTGTTATTGTTTTTGTATAAGTTACCATTTTGATACTCTTATTTTCCCGTTTTTCTACAGTTTCTTATTAATAGAACTATAAATCTGTAAAATTGAAATATTCTTAGATTATCTTATTGAGCCGTTTACAGCTTATAATAATGAAACAAACCATATAATGCTAACATTAAAATAATGTTTTAAAAAGATTTATCATACAGTTTATATAGTACTGAACTTTATTCGTTAATTACTGTTGGTTAAGTAATAATAATAGAATTCACTACTGAATTTCAAGATTTTATAAAAATATGTAAAAAAGATTTTTATCTGTAATTTGTATTGATCAAAATATTTAATGAAGAGACTAATAAAAGAAGTTAGCTTAGAATTAGTTAGTATTAATTAATTAGTTTAAGTTAATTAAAGAGATTTTACTTTCTAAAGAAGTACTTTCGTAGTTGCACTCTGAAATGAACAGATCATATTTTACGGTATACAAAATTACAGTTTTTATTCAGATTAACACAGACACAAGATAAAATATAAAGGGAATAAATGATTTTCATTTTTAGATAGTATGGTAAATGTTGAAAAGTGGTCTCCCATTTCTTGTATTACAGTTTTTTTTAACTGATAAGATTTTAATTTAAATATATTGCATAACACTTACGTATGACAGTATAATTGTTTATAGCTTACCAAAATAAAAGTATATATTTTAAAAATTTACGATAACTGCAGTAATTAAATTATTTCTTTTATGTTTGAAACAAATAAGCTTATTTTAGCTAGAGTTAAACGTACCTGTTGTTACAGAGTGATTTGACAGCCTAGTTTGACTGTCAACGAGTGTTTATATCTGGATGGCTTCTGAACTTGCGCAGCCTTTTGCTAATGACATTGTACCAATGGTTAATTAGGCACCTGGCGTAGTTCAGTTTTAAATTGTCCACAGAAATATTAATTGCACACTGTAAAACCCACCAAGTGTTCTTTATCAAGCTAAGAATACATTTATTAGATATATTAATTAATAACCTTCAATTATGTATATAGTTACATGACTGTAAAATGTAAACAAATCTTGTAAAAGAATATGGTGGTAGTTTATAAAAATTTTAACAATATAATTTTTTTAATGAAACAGATCTTTGCTTCTGACTTGTAAAAAAATATGGTGGTAGAGGTTTATAAAAATTCTAACAATATAATTTTTTTAATGAAATCTAATACGATAGTTTTGTTTTTTCAGTTGACTTTTTACTCCGACCGATTAAACTCTCACCAATCTTTCAACAGGTCACTATCCTTTCTGCAGTGTAATATGTTGTGAATTTACTTGTATCCTTTGTACTGTGTTAATGGAATTGTCTTCTCAAATAAATTTGATGATGTCTCTCTAATTTTATTATACCCTTTAAACAGTTAATCAAGGATCTTTGTTAAAGAAACAAGTTAACTGATGTCTCACTCTTTTTAATGTAATATACATTTATATAATAAATTGTATATAAGACCTATACAAAAAATTGATCTCGTTTACAAAAGATAAATCATTGCTGTGTTTTGGAAGATTTTTCATAATGTGCTGAGGGAATTTCGATATAGAATATCCCAACAATTTCGTGAGCTTATTTGTGTCGAACAAATTATGTAATGCTCTAAAACGCCATGTTCATACTATCTCTTATTTAGTTTATTTTTATCATTTGCTTGTTTATAAATATGGCTTACAGGTTAGTGTAAAAATGTATCATGAGTTGTGTACCAATAGGTGATAACAGAGTTGGGGTTTGAATCTTGGACATTGCAGTCTGCAATCAAAAACGTTTACCTCTGAGTCTGATCAAATAGCGAAGGAAATGGAAACATAAATAAGAAACTCTAGAAATATCTGTGATATTGTACTTTAATGTCATTCTTTTGGATGTAGCTATTAACATTTCCTATAACACAAATAAATGTACTAAGAGTAAATTATAAATGTTTACACTTCAATATTGGTATATGAAGTAAGTGGAACCTATCATACAATAACACTATCACAGTAAAAGCACCAGTGTACACATTTTGGATCCTTCTTTGCGGAAGTTGAGACGGTGGAAGAGCTCAGCCTCTTATAATCTAAAATAAAGTAATACAAAAGTAAATGTTAAAAGATGGTTGGTTTCTAAATGTCTTATAAATAACTAAGTCATAAGATACTTTTATTTTCAGACTAAAAACTAGTCAATTTTATATTCATCAATATGAAGAGTATACTGATGATGCGAATACCGTTACTTAGAATCCCTGCTTGTAATTTATTAGTCTTTTGCACAGTTAGGTCTTCTTTGTTTTTCTGTTTATTGTACACTAATAATATTTACTTTTAACTGATCTACATTAAACTGATTTTTTGAACTTGAACTTGAACACACACACACACACACACACACACACACACACACACACACACACACACACACACACACACACACACACACACACACACACACACACACACACACACACACACACACACACACACACACACACACACACACACACACACACACACACACACACACACACACACACACACACACACACACACACACACACACACACACACACACACACACACACACACACACACACACACACACACACACACACACACACACACACACACACACACACACACACACACACACACACACACACACACACACACACACACACACACACACACACACACACACACACACACACACACACACACACACACACACACACACACACACACGCACGCACGCACGCACGCACGCACGCACGCACGCACGCACACGCACACGCACACGCACACGCGCACGCGCACGCACACGCACACGCACTTATCTAATTTACAAGTAATATGAATTTATGTCGTGTAGTGTTTAGTTTTATTCAGCAGTTGTTAAAATATAATAATTATGTCTAATGCTAATACTATGGTAAAAATTTATTTTGAACTGAATTTGTATATTTTAGTTTTAATAGTGTATTTTTGAAAAACCCTTCTCAGGTGAGCTTCAACCACAGAAGAAAGAAACATATGTTATATTCAATAGTGCGCTAAATGTGTGTCAAGTAGTTATTTATTCACTTTGCCATCTGATGACAGGGCCAGCACATTGTCAGCCCCCCTTCATACCCCCAATTCAATAGTGCGCTAAATGTGTGTCAAGTAGTTATTTCTTCACTTTGCCATCTGATGGCAGGGCTAGCACCTTGTCAGTCCCCCTTCATACCCCCAATTCCTCAAGGATAAAATTTAGTAATTATTACTACATGTATGTAAAGTTTTACATTACTTGTAATCTACCGTATAAATACCACTGAGGCATTCATTACAGACATAAGAAAGCGATCTCTGTTTCTTTTATATTTGTGGCTTAAGCATTAAGTCACCAATGACATTGAAAATAAATGATTTAAAACCAACATTAAGATAGTGTGAGTAATTTTGCTAGCATATGTTCAATTTTTATGAAGTTTGGTATTCACTTTATTGTTGCTTTGTCTAGATTTGTATTTTGTATACACCTTAAATAATATTGTGTTACAAAGAAAGTATAAAAATAACAAAAATCTAAATCCATATTTGCCCATATATTGACGACCAACGTCTTAAAAATAAATAAATATAGAAATAAAAAAAAAAACTTGAAACAGAATTTTACTGTTACATTAATCCATTACTGGGTAAACAATAGCTGTCATATATTCAGGATGTTTTTTTTTGCTATTCTGATGTGATTCAAAGTTTACTTTGGGTTGAGTATAGCCACAACACACTTACCGTAGTACGTTTGTTTCTGAGATGTATTAAGGAATAATTGATAGTTCAAGCTAGTACTGTCCAAATTGGAAGACCACAATAGGGAGTAGCTTCACAAAACATATGGTTTAATAATTAAAAAGAGAAAAATCAATATTTTACAACATTCCAGTATCATCAATAATCGTATGTCCATTATTTGTCTCCAACTCAAAGAACAAGTTGATCAGTAATAAACTATATTGGTAGCCATTCCAAAGAGGATCTTATACTTATGCCTTTTGTTAGTAAATGCTTAACAAGATTTTTAAATTTTATTTGTTTGTTTTATTTTTATATACATCAAAGTAAATATCCTTAAATCTTCTAACTTCTTGCATACCGATACTTGTTTTTTAAATTCTAATGATTAACTTGGTATCCAGAATTTAAGTTATTTTCTCTCTTTCTAGTCTTATTAACTTCCCAACGATATGTCACACCAAGCAATTTATTAAAGACAGTTACAGCCAACCAACACTCTTGCTATCTCTCATGTGGCCATAGACTGAGTTGACTAGAGAATACAAAAGTCTCAGGATTTATTTGTAAGTGGTAAAATATATAATCCCTAATGCTATTCTACAGTGAATTCCTTTGGACCATAAAAAATAACCTAAATAAGTTTAATTATTGACTTCAGAAGTAATACAAACTGTACAAAAGTACATATTACTGTACTTGGTATAATAGCTTTGAAATAATTATAGTTAAAAATAGCAAATAAACTTACTTTATAGTCAACTCTCCTAAGACCTATTTCACATCAACTGTTCCAGCCCTCTGGTGCACCCAGAACTTCAGTTTGGTCTCAGCTACAGTAGCACTGTAAGAAAATGTGCAATAATCAACCACATAGTTTCATAAGAACGAGGTTACTTTTAACAGTAATGATATACTCTTCAGTGTTATACCTTACTTTCAACAGTAATGATATACCCTTCAGTGGTTACACTTTACTTTCATCAGTAATGATACACACTTCAGTGGTTATACCTTACTTTCAACAGTAATGATATACCCTTCAGTGGTTACACTTTACTTTCATCAGTAATGATATACACTTCAGTGGTTATACCTTACTTTCAACAGTAATGATATACCCTTCAGGTGTTACACTTTATTTTCATCAGTAATGATATACCCTTCAGTGGTTATACCTTACTTTAAACAGTAATGATATACCCTTCAGTGGTTATACCTTACCTTTAACAGTAATGATATACCCTTCAGTGGTTACACTTTACTTTCAAAAGTAATGATATACCCTTCAGTGGTTACACTTTACTTTCATCAGTAATGATATAACCTCCAGTGGTTATACCTTACCTTTAGCAGTAATGATTTACCCTTCAGTGGTTACACTTTACTTTCAACAGTAATGATATACCCCTCAGTGGTTATACCTTACATTTAACAGTAATGATATACCCTTCAGTAGTTACACTTTCCTTTCAACAGTAATCATGTACCCTTCAGTGGTTACACTTTACTTTCATCAGTAATGATATAACCTCCAGTGGTTATACCTTACCTTTAACAGTAATAATAATAATAATAATAATAATAATAAATGTATTTATTGTTTTCACAGGTACAGATTAGTTTCACAGGCAAAATTATTGATCACAATAAAAAGGCACATTTGAAGAAAAATAAAAAAAAAAACTTAAATAACTAAAGAAACACAATTATAACTTATGCGCCTAAATAAAGTACTCTAAATTATATAATACATTCTTGGTTATAATACAATAATATAAATACAGTTTAAATACAACCAGACATAAGCTAAATTATTAAAAATAAGATTAATTTGTAATGAAACAGATATATTCAAAAACCAAAACAAACAAAAGTAAACATAAATACTGAAACCTGCGAAAAACAACTGCGACCCCAACAGACCAAGGGCCCAATTATGGGGGCCGCATATTCCTTATGTATGTATCATATGTAATGATATTTCCTTCAGTAGTTACACTTTACTTTCAACAGTAATCATGTACCCTTCAGTGGTTATACCTTACTTTCAACAGTAATGATATTCCCTTCAGTAGTTACACTTTATTTTCAACAGTAATCATGTACCCTTCAGTGGTTATACCTTACATTTAACAGTAATGATATACCCTTCAGTAGTTACACTTTACTTTCAACAGTAATCATGTACCCTTCAGTGGTTACACTTTACTTTCATCAGTAATGATGTACCCTTCATTGGTTATACCTTAAATTTAACAGTAATGATATACCCTTCAGTAGTTACACTTTACTTTCAACAGTAATCATGTACCCTTCAGTGGTTATACCTTACATTTAACAGTAATGATATACCCTTCAGTGGTTATACCTTACTTTCAACAGTAATGATATACCCTTCAGTGGTTACACTTTACTTTCAACAGTAATGATGTACTCTTCAGTGGTTATACCTTACTTTCAACAGTAATGATATACCCTTCAGTGGTTATACCTTACTTTTAACAGTAATGATATACCCTTCAGTGGTTACACTTTACTTTCATCAGTAATGATATACACTTCAGTGGTTATACCTTACTTTCAACAGTAATGATATACCCTTCAGTGGTTACACTTTACTTTCATCAGTAATGATATACACTTCAGTGGTTATACCTTACTTTCAACAGTAATGATATACCCTTCAGTGGTTATACCTTACTTTTAACAGTAATGATATACCCTTAAGTGGTTATACCTTACTTTCAACAGTAATGATGTACCCTTCAGTGGTTATACCTCACTTTTAACAGTAATGATATACCCTTAAGTGGTTATACCTTACTTTCAACAGTAATGATATACCCTTCAGTGGTTACACTTTACTTTCATCAGTAATGATGTACCCTTCAGTGGTTATACCTTACTTTTAACAGTAATGATATACCCTTCAGTGGCTATACCTTACTTTTAACAGTAATGATATACCCTTAAGTGGTTATACCTTACTTTCAACAGTAATGATGTACCCTTAAGTGGTTATACCTTACTTTTAACAGTAATTATATTCCCTTAAGTGGTTATACCTTACTTTCAACAGTAATGATATACCCTTAAGTGGTTATACCTTACTTTTAACAGTAATGATATACCCTTCAGTGGTTATACCTTACTTTCAACAGTAATGATATACCCTTCAGTGTTTACACTTTACTTTTGAACAGTAATGATGTACCCTTCAGTGGTTATACCTTACTTTTAACAGTAATGATATACCCTTCAGTGGTTATACCTTACTTTCAACAGTAATGATATACCCTTCAGTGGTTACACTTTACTTTCATCAGTAATGATATACCCTTCAGTGGTTATACCTTACTTTCAACAGTAATGATATACCCTTCAGTGGTTACACTTTACTTTCATCAGTAATGATATACACTTCAGTGGTTATACCTTACTTTCAACAGTAATGATATACCCTTCAGTGGTTATACCTTACTTTTAACAGTAATGATATCCTTAAGTGGTTATACCTTACTTTCAACAGTAATGATGTACCCTTCAGTGGTTATACCTCACTTTTAACAGTAATGATATACCCTTAAGTGGTTATACCTTACTTTCAACAGTAATGATATACCCTTCAGTGGTTACACTTTACTTTCATCAGTAATGATGTACCCTTCAGTGGTTACACTTTACTTTTAACAGTAATGATATACCCTTCAGTGGCTATACCTTACTTTTAACAGTAATGATATACCCTTAAGTGGTTATACCTTACTTTCAACAGTAATGATGTACCCTTAAGTGGTTATACCTTACTTTTAACAGTAATTATATTCCCTTAAGTGGTTATACCTTACTTTCAACAGTAATGATATACTCTTAAGTGGTTATACCTTACTTTTAACAGTAATGATATACCCTTCAGTGGTTATACCTTACTTTCTACAGTAATGATATACCCTTCAGTGTTTACACTTTACTTTTGAACAGTAATGATGTACCCTTAAGTGGTTATACCTTACTTTTAACATTAATGATGTACCCTTAAGTGGTTATACCTCACTTTTAACAGTAATGATATACCCTTAAGTGGTTATACCTTACTTTCAACAGTAATGATATACCCTTCAGTGGTTACACTTTACTTTCATCAGTAATGATGTACCCTTCAGTGGTTATACCTTACTTTCAACAGTAATGATATACCCTTCAGTGGTTATACCTTACTTTTAACAGTAATGATATACTCTTCAGTGGTTATACCTTACTTTCAACAGTAATGATATACCCTTCAGTGTTTACACTTTACTTTTGAACAGTAATGATGTACCCTTCAGTGGTTATACCTTACTTTTAACAGTATTGCTGCTACCATGAAATGTTATAACTTACTTTCAACAGTAATCATATACCCTTCAGTGGTTATTTATAGCTTAATTTTAAGAGTAATGATGTTCTTTTCTTAGCCTTACTCTGCCTATTCTCGATATATCATTGATCAGTGTGGGGAACGTATTGAGTCGGAGTAAGGGGGCAAAGTAGTACAGTTGTAGGTGAATATTACCTATGACCAAACATATACTGGCCTTATCTCTGATATTACTGATAAATCTTCAGTCAGACCAGATGGGAACCAACAATATCTCCAACCCAAGCTCAAAGTACTGACACCTTAAACTGATCAGCCTCTTATTTGCTCAATTGTCTGACTGCTTATTATTTTTAAAGGTTAGACAGAGATTTTAAATGTAGAATAGTATTAATATTATATTATTTAATCACTCAGCTACTCAATAAATATCTTCAGTAAAAAAAGCATATTTAACCATCTTCACTCCAGATTGTGTACATTTTTGCAAATTTACAAAATGGTGCACTGGATAAGCTGGTGTTTGTTTTTCTCACAGCTGCTTGAAACGTACGTAAAATGAATTAAAGTAACAATATTATTGAAATTTGTGTCTTTTATAATGTTTTATAAAGTTATTATTAAGAGCATTTTTCATATAGTCTCTTTCTATAGATCTCGCTCAGCCATATTAAACCACAATAAATAAATATTATAATTTGGATATACTGTAGTTATATCGCGTCAATTAAAACAACTGTTTCTACCATAATATACATTCTTTCATTCTGTATTAAGATAATTTTATAGTACCGGTAATAAATATCTCCCCCCCCCATCCCCTGTCCTCGACATACTTTGTCCCCAAGTAGCTGGATTACAGCATTCAGATCAAATCTATCATATTATATATATTACAATTGATTTTTTAATAATCTAAACAATTTATGGAGCCCACAAGTATCAATTGAAGAGGAGGTCTAAATATGTAACTGGGCATTATCTATCCTCTGGATTAGCGTTTCCTCAGTTCAGTGTACTATTTAGCCAAGAAAAAACTAAAAGTAAGTTAAGTGTGAGGAGATTCATGTTACAATTAACTTTGTAAACTAACTTGTCCTGAAAAGTTAACAGTCTATTCCTGGGACGTTTTTTAATTTTAGTTTTTAATCCTTAACATTACAGATTTCTTAAAAAATTAACTTCTAATAATTTTACTTACTAGAACGTAACTCGGCCCTTGTAGTTGGTAGGTGGTGTCCAAATCAGGGTCACGCTTTTCTTGGGGTCTGGGCTGTTGTGAGACCCTGTGTCCTGGAAAATAAAATATAATTTTAGCTAATTCGTGAAGGCAAGCAAATCAGTCTGTTTCAGGTCGTCTTCATAATCCAGTTTTTTCAAAATGTTTTGTACAAAGAATAAACACTATTACTGTAAAGGCGCGTGTGAAAATAAAATATTTGTGATTGTTTGTGCATACAGACAGGCCCTGTAGCAAACTGGATAAAATTACAGAATTTTTTTATTTTATTGAAAATAAATCATTATGCATAAAGAATACAAAAAATGATGCAATGAACTTACGAATAATTCCAAACACGTTCTGCTCTGAGAACTTAGAGATATTTTATCCAGGTTGTTTTCACTGTAGTTTTAACATTAAATAGTTTTCACTACCATGAAAGTCATTCATTATTCAGCTGTTAGATTCTGACTTAATAATATGGTCATAATATCATAAAAAATATCTCGAAGAATACAAATTTAACTAATTTTGATTACATGACACTTTATCTACTGGTAGTAGTTTCTAGTTGAAAGCTAATACTATTTGTAAGGTGACTATTTATGATCTACAAGAGAAATAGTGAAAACATGTTGCTAATACAGTATATAAAATTAATTAAAGTATATATAATTTAATTTTCATTATATTAAATTAATTTCCCTGTTGCAAAGGGCTTAAAAGCAGTAGCTTTCTACAATTATACTCGATTTTATGAATATCTGACTTGACATGAACAAGTTTAGTGGTGCTTGAGTGAAGCTGTGACGCCCAGTGTTACCAACAGCTAACTGCGTACAGAAATCTAGTTTAACAAAATATAAACAATAAAAAACTGTAAGGAACAATATAATCAATGTGAAATTCGGGAAAATTAATGTTTATTTCCACACAAATTCACATATTCAAACAAGTAAGTTATCAGAAAGGGGCAGTTAAAGAACTGAAATAACTATCATGCAATGTGTTGGTATTGTTACGGCTGGCGTATATCGTCACGCCATTGGATATCAATTTGAGCGTCCGCGTAGTTCCAACACTGATTGCAGGAGCCCTCTGAGGTCAAGCCAGGAGATTCAATAAATGGACTACAAACATGAGCAATATTTGAAATAGATTAACTGATGCAGTAAGAATAATTATTTGTTATTGAGCTGTTCAATTGGAGGCATTAGTATAATCACAAAATGTGCATTTAAAATTAATTCCAATAAAGCATATATTAATTCCAATGAGCAAAACATTGGCTTTGCTTTTAACAATAGCGTTTAATTCCTTGATAATTTTGAAGGAGTGTTATGTATGAATAGTAAGTAACCTTTCACTTACGTTCTCCGCGGAACATGCGACGGTGCGGGCGTTGCTGCCCTTGGGCTGGAAGGTGCCCACAGGCTTGAGGGGCGTGGCGGACTTGTCATCACGAGCTTGGACCATTAGGCCCGAGAAGGTCTTGCCCTTCTCTGAGCGGATGGTAATTTCCACAGTATCAGAGTTGCGGATGGTTGTGCGTTCCAGCACGAAATCGAAAGGAACACGGGAGGTCTGAGGCTTTGTGTTGTCGTGTCCAGGACCCTTGGGGGTCATGTCCTCGCAAGCAGAGGCAGGCACCTCGAAGGGGTAGCCGGACACCAGGGTCGCCACACCGACCAGACACAACACGACTGTTGTCACTGGGAACATGTCTGCGGCACAAAGAAGAGTACGATGAAAGGATGAGATTTAGGAGAAAAAAGAAACAGAAATTAACGTGCATTGTTATTATTTAACAACATAAAGACCTACAGTCAGTCTTAGGATTAAATTACGTGGGTAATAAGTGAGGAAAGCAACATAATTTAAATGTTAGGATTAGTAAGAAAAGTGTATACAATGGTATTTATATTTAATAACTAGTCATAGATTTCAATAAAGCAATAATCCTTCTCAGAGGATTATTGCGCCATGCTTACCACATCAACTTCCAAAGACTAAGATATGATGTATTTATTCTTCTCCGAAAAATCATAGATTTGATACTATTTAGTTTTATGTAAAAGAAACACGCAGACACTCTTCCTCTATCCATGACTTGCCCCCCCATGAGTATTAATTAATTATGAAATATTAACCTTAGTAAATAGGCTTTTAAATAACTTCACTCATTATTGTACGTAGTTATAGTTTTTTACAAATTTACAATAAATAAATAAATAAAATATAATCAAAATAAAAAGTAAACCACTATATAAATTTAATTTATCGATACATTTATTGAAAAAGCACGTAAAAGGTGCAAAAAAGTCACTTTTAAATATGAAATCTGGGGACATTAATTTAAGAAATGGAATGAATTAAATAAACTTAAGTACCGTAAAATTGCTGAACTACATAAAGGACCAACACACAGCTAAACTCAAAGCTATACAGGCAACATGTTTGTATGAAAAACCATAATGAAACTGCAACATAACGTGCGATGTATTAATGTGTACATATTTTCCAAAATAAGCAAGAATATTTTAATTTAAACAAAATAATGCGTGTTAACACTTACCTACTTTATATTTATATAAAATCAAAATATGAAATGAAAATCCATAAAAATATGGAATCTAACAGTAACATGAAAAACATTATAAAAATATGAAAAAGTACTGTACACTAAATTAAAGTAATCTTATTTTGAAATATTTTAAAAAAATCAAGATGAAAAATTAACAAAATATGCTATTTTTAAGTTTTCATACTTAATATGTATAACACTGAAATAATAAAATATATTTAAATTCAAACTAAATAATTTTTTAATACTTACTAATATTTAAAAAAAATCTAATATATATATTACACAAAACAAATTAAGTAATAAAAATCTCAAACAAAAATATTATTTACACTCGATCTGTAGGCCATAATAGTCTAAAACAAACAAAATATTGAAATTCTAACGAAATATGCTATTTTACTTACATAATATTTACAACATTTTTACATACAAAATCATTGTAAACTTAAAGAAAATATGCTATTTAACACTAAATAATGTACAACATTCTAAAATATGACATTATTATACACTTATAAATCTCCTTTTAACAACCTACTTAAATCTAATCGCTGCTCCTACTTTTGATAGAAAGTCATTCATAATAATTTTCCTACCTAAATATCGTTTACACAACTGTTCTAGTCGACGCTGTAGCTTTTCAGTGTTTTTGTTTGGTGTCTTTGCTTGATCTTTTTCCGAGGATATGTGACTGTTGCATTAGCTAACTAAATCAACAAGCTGGATATTTTAAAACAGAATAAAATACTATGCCAAATGACTTTTATAGCTTATATTTACAATTTTAATGCCAGAAGGTTTTTAATTCTAAAGGAGTTTGAAGTTTAAAATTTGCGAACCAAAACGGGAATCTAACCCGGATCTTATGTAAATAACATGTATGCTTATTTTTATAATCATATATATCACCTACACTTAGATTACTCTCAAGTTAAACACAATGTCATCATAGATATCAGGAAACCCAATTTTTTGAACCCTTGTCACACTGGACCCGCGAGGGTACGACGCCTCACACTCAGGCGCTCCACTGTCGCAGTTGGGCGATTTCCTGGCTGACAGTTTGATATGTTTTTGATAGGCGCTCCACTGTCGCTTGCCCATGTAAAACACCTATCTAAATGAAGACACCAATCTCAATGTAAAACACCCACCTCAACGTAAAACACCAATCCCAATGTAAGACACCCGTTTCGGTGTAAGGCATCCACGTCAACGTAAGATATCCATAAATTGTAAACATAATAATTAGTGCTTAAAGTTATATTCAAATTATTTGTCGTATTATTTCCCCTTGCATACGAATAATTCAAGGACAAGGCCTTTGTCATTATATTGTCAAGCTAAGTTCTCAAATTATATAACCAGGTTGCTAAGATGTGTCGATTTCCCACCGCCAAAACTCTCAACAACATATTTAATAACGGATAATTGAACCAAATTATTCATAGTTCAGTAAAAACTGAAGTAAGTAAGAACTGTCAATACCACTTTACGTGTATGGGTGGGCGGGTGGGTCAATGCTATTATACGTGTATGGGTGGGTGGGTGGGTCAATACCACTGTACTTGTATGGGTGGGTGGGTGGGTCAATACCACTGTACGTGTATGGGTGGGTGGGTGGGTCAATACCACTGTACGTGTATGGGTAGGCGAGTGGGTCATCACCACTGTACGTGTATGGGCCCACCCACCCATAAATTAAAAAAAAAAAAAAAAAATAAATAAATAAAACGGAAAACAATAGTAAGTATAATGATACAGACTGGGCCATGGTGAAGGCCAGTGTATTAGAGGGCGTGTTGGAAGGTAGTGCAAGCGAGATGGAGAATATCCCCTACCATACTTCTCCACATCTATTGTGTACAGTCTGTTCACAATCTAGCCTAAGATATGGTTTAGGCCGGCTGGTATGTTTACTGGATGGTGCTTGTGTGGATATGTTTACATATTTATAAAGATAAAACACTGGAATAAAGATTAATATAGTCATAACAATAATTAAAAGTAATAGTTTTTCTTTTCTATTACCGCTTTACAATAACTTAATTGGTTACTTGCCACAAGAAAAACAAACATAATTATTAAAAACATATTGTTTCTTCTAAAAATATGTTTTTAATATTTATGTTGTTAAAAACAAAATCAGATGTTATTGTTTCTTCTAAAAATAACAGCTGATTTTGTTTTTTCCGAGATGATGATTTATTTTAACATGAATGTACAACTGTCGTTTTATATTGGAAGTATAACGATGCGCATGCTCAACCCAGACGCCTGGCTCAACGGTCCTGTCTGTAATGATGTATGACGTCTTACATATGCAAACTACTTGCCGTATACGGTTTGTTTTACGACTTTTGCAATTAGACTAAAATAGGTGTACTTTACCTTCACGTCAAACAGTTCACAGCGTGTGATGGTGAGAATACTAACTACATGTTTCGCCGTGAATCTTCAGGTTGAAGTATATTGTTCACACAAGGAAACAACTGTGTTTGTTAGGTTTTAATTAATTTGTGACGCATCCCACTGGGACTTATTTATTTATTTATGTTCTTTAACTCGAAGATGCCGTATTAACGGCGAAACATGTAGTTAGTATTCTCACCATCACACGCTGTGAACTGTTTGACGTGAAGGTAAAGTACACCTATTTTAGTCTATTTACAACAGTTCAGGGGCTACAAAATGGATTTTAATTTTGCAATTAGACCTGTTCGTAAAGGTGTAATTAACAAACATCTACAGTATAAATGGGTCGTTCAATCAATTGATAATTTATTTGGTGGCTTATGAAACAAGTATTACAATCACAGTAACTCAAGAATTTATTTACGACAGCAATTCGATCTGAAATCACGATCTTATTGCAAGGGTAAAGGGAGTTTCAATAGACTACGTCGCCCCAACAAGTCCTTTATACCTACTCTATGCTATATTTTACGACTCCCCAACCTCGCGAGTTGACGGAATGTGATTCTGCATTAAATATAATGTATCGATATTGCCGATTACTATCGATATTTTATTACTAATCACAAGTCGTAGGTATATAAGCATGAAACAAGAAATTAGAATCAACTGAAAATCGAGCAATGTAAATAAATACTCAACAACACAAAACAAATCATGAATTTATGGCTATTAAACTATATAATAAATTGCCTTATAAATTAAAAAAATCTAGAAGTTAAAAAATAAAAAAAAATGATATGCAACTATTTATCAGAAGAGTGTTTATACAAAATTGAAGACTTCTTTGAAATTCAACTGTAATTAACATGTACGTTTAATTCAACTTTTATTATATTATATTGTATATTTGTTATACAATAAACATTACTATATAAATATACATATATTTATAAATGGAATTCATATGACAAGTGTACACACATATACTCCTTGATTAAGGGTTTATTTACATTTTTGCCATTGTAAATAGTTTTGTAATATTTGAATGGTTTGATATCACTGATGCCAAAAATTCTGATACGTTAGTAAGCAATAAGCAATAAGTTACATTTCATCATTTAATATTATATACTTCAAATTTTTTGACTTTCGGAATATGACAAGGGATGTACGGGGCAAAGAAGGAGTAAAAAGACGAATTTCATAAGCAAAAGCTGCCTTTAACAAGAATACCTTCTCGTAGATCAGCTTTAAATATTGGTTAAATCACGAGAAAAGATGGTTAAATCATGAGTTTGGTTTGTTACGGCTGATAAACTTGACCTCTGGGGATGAGGAAGAGAGGGAGTTTGGCTTGTTACAGCTGATAGACTAGACCTCTGGGGATGAGGAAGAGAGGGAGTTTGGCTTGTTACGACTGATAGACTTGACCTATGGGGATGAGGAAGAGAGGGAGTTTGGCTTGTTACGGCTGATAGACTTGACCTCTGGGGATGAGGAAGAGAGGGGGTTTGGCTTGTTACGACTGATAGACTTGACCTCTGGGGATGAGGAAGAGAGGGAGTTTGGCTTGTTACAACTGATAGACTAGACCTCTGGGGATGAGGAAGAGAGGGAGTTTGGCTTGTTACAGCTGATAGACTAGACCTCTGGGGATGAGGAAGAGAGGGAGTTTGGCTTGTTACAGTTGATAGACTAGACCTCTGGGGATGAGGAAGAGAGGGAGTTTGGCTTGTTACGGCTGATAGACTTGACCTATGGGGATGAGGAAGAGAGGGAGTTTGGCTTGTTACGGCTGATAGACTTGACCTCTGGGGATGAGGAAGAGAGGGGGGTTTGGCTTGTTAGACTGATAGACTTGACCTCTGGGGATGAGGAAGAGAGCGAGTTTGGCTTGTTACGGCTGATAGATGACCTCTGGGTATGAGGAAGAGAGGGAGTTTGGCTTGTTACGGCTGATAGATGACCTCTGGGTATGAGGAAGAGAGGGAGTTTGGCTTATTACGGCTGATAAACTTGACCTCTGGGGTTTTATGTTGAAGTGAATACTTAAAAGAGTCTGCAGAGCCTGTCGGCCATGTTGGTTTTAATCCCATAAGAACAAGATTATTTGCGAATCCATATTTTTTCGTTATTTTTTGACTAAAGGTTTTGTTTGAGGTATTATTTTAAACGTTATCATATTTAACATTGGGTTTGCTTTTGATATTTTGAATACATACGCCTAGTTTTGAAAAATAGGTGAAAATAAAAACTTAATATTTTTTTAAATAATAAGTTTTAACTTAATATTTTGCTGTATAAAACTAATTAGAAATTCACAGAGCGATTTGAAAATAACATTGTTCTTATGGGATTAAAACCAACATGACCGACAGCCTCTTAAAGGGCGAGGCAAAGGGAGTTGTAGGGATGTGAGGAGTGGAGATCGCCAACCAACCCTGGTAGTGAGTAGCCTACTACCACAGCTTATTCTGTGGTGCTAACACAAGCCACTTTCTTTATATAACTGTGTATTATTATTCAACTTCTTTACAAGACACAATGCATTACACCGGTATTGGGGTAGTCGTGTGCTCCTGCTATTTTAAGAGCGCTAGCGTAGCGCTATCTCCACAGCGCTGCGTGACTGTATGTTGGGATACAACGATATATCGATAAATCGGAAATATCGATAAATATGTTTCTATATATCGGTATAAGAGTATCGATATTTTCTTTCGATATAATCGGCCATATCAATATTTTGGTTCGATATATCATGTCACTAAATATTGACGTTATTCTCTCTCCTCAAAATCCTCACAATTCGAAGAAAAACACATTTAAATTGCCTCTTATGACTACAAAACATGCATTAAAATAATAAAGTAACTTTATTAAAGTTTTTTATGCGAAAAACAGTTTCCTAAAGCTGGAAACACTATACGGAAAATCTAAACCGACTAAGTGCAAAATTGGTTTAATAATTTTTATATTTAAATGGTTTAGCTGACAAATATTGAAAGTGGGTTTGATAAATTATTGTTTTAGTTTTTAATGTTTATGTAAAGCATAATGGTGTTTTTAATGTGAAAAACAAAAATAATAATGTTATAGCATTATTCATTTTATAATTACCATAATAGAGGTAAAATGAATTATTCTTATTTTGAATTTGTTTCGTTCAACCCCACATTCCACATTCTACAATTTGTTTCGTTCTACCCCACATTCCACAATTTGTTTCGTTCAATCCCACATTCTACAATTTGTTTCGTTCAACCCCACATTCCACAATTTGTTTCGTTCAGCCAACATTTCACATTCTACAATTTGTTTCGTTCAACCTCACATTCTACAATTTGTTTCGTTCAACCCCACATTCCACAATTTGTTTCGTTCAATCCTACATTCCACATTCTAAAATTTGTTTCGTTCAAACCCACATTCCACAATTTGTTTCTTTCAACCCAACATTCCACATTCCACAATTTGTCTCGTGTTTTCTATTTCATTTTTACATTCAGCAGGCTATTCTAAATAGTGACAGCAATACATGAGTGTATTTTTGGTCATGACATAAGAGTTAGTGCATAGTTATAAACATAAATCATTCACAGTTCGATATATCGGTTACCCAATATATCGATATGTTTAAAATAGTTGCCATCTGTAACTATATGATTTTAGACTGTGGTGGCACTGCGGAAAACAATGTGTTGATACAGGACTTTACAAAACCATCATTACCAACTACTTACAGATTACAGTTGATGTTTTTTACTTTCTAAATAGGTGTTTACAATGGTGTTGTTGCAGTAAAAATACAATTAGTTAGTCAATTAAAAACAAAGTTCTTCCTCAAGTTCTCAAGTATTGTAATCAACACCATCACCGTGTACGTATATGGGTTTGGTGGGAGGGTCATTATCAAGTACGTGCGTGGGTGGGTGGTAGAGAATCTCTTGAGCATATTTGGAAAATACGGCCTACTCAGATTATGAAAAGGTAGTTTAGTGGCAGAGAGTGCATCTAAATACAAAAATAATAAAATGTCACAAAAAGCAGGTATATTGAAATTAATCACAAATTGAGTTTATCACGTATGAAGAAAGTAAACTAAGTCATGTTTACAAGCCATTATAGTAACTGTAACATTCCTTTTGAGATAATTAATGCTCCTTTGTACAAACACCGCAAGTACAACACATATCAACTGATATACCATTAGTTTATTACTAGCTTGTTTATCTTTTGGCTATTCGAAGTCAGACATTTATCGAACTAAAACATCTGCCGCAACAAAGTGTTTCTCATTGTAACCAAGAAACTACGTCTTTCATATCTTGCTATATCAAGAAATTAGTCATCATTATAACCAAGTGACTACGTCTTTCATTTCCTGCTTTATCGAGGAACTAGTCATCATTGTAACTAAGGAACTATGTCTTTCATCTATTGCTTTATCGAGGAACTAGTCATCATTGTAACCAAGTAACTATGTCTTTCATCTCTTGCTATATCGAGGAACTAGTCATCATTGTAACTAAGTAACTATGTCTTTCATCTATTGCTTTATCGAGGAACTAGTCATCATTGTAACCAAGTAACTACGTCTTTCATCTCTTGCTATATCGAGGAACTAGTCATCATTGTAACTAAGTAACTATGTCTTTCATCTATTGCTTTATCGAGGAACTAGTCATCATTGTAACCAAGTAACTATGTCTTTCATCTCTTGCTATATCGAGGAACTAGTCATCATTGTAACCAAGTAACTACGTCTTTCATCTCTTGCTATATCGAGGAACTAGTCATCATTGTAACTAAGTAACTATGTCTTTCATCTCTTGCTATATCGAGGAACTAGTCATCATTGTAACCAAGTAAATACGTCTTTCATCTCTTGCTATATCGAGGAATCATATTATTGTAAACCATCACTTTCCCTCTCATTGAATTATTTTGATAAGATATTGAGCTCCATGTGCAGAGCGTATAGATATAATAGGTCTGCAGCGTAGTTGGTTGAAGGTCAATTTCTTCATAGTTCGATCCCAATCTGAGTCAAAACAATTTTCAAAGAGGCTAGGTGATAACCTCCAGTTGTTAATTTCTTATTTGCTAGTTAATTAAGGAAACATTGTAAGGAAGGGGAGGCAGATGATCAGATGGTTGCATCTTAAATGCTTAGTTTGTAACAAAGACTACATTCACTCGATACACACTAATCACAGTGCATTTGAAAATTATATTCGCCTACCCTGATCATTGGTTTACTTGAATAAATAAGTAATTACAACTATGACCGACTCCCAAAATATGATTCCTACGCATTGCATTATGAAATATGAACATATATCCACAATCTATTCATTTTATACTTCTTAAAATGGTTTCAGTGATGTTTAGTGAAACATTAAGGTTGGCTGGTGTAAGGCACATCCTCAGCTCGGGTATAAGCTATGGACACCAAAACCATTGGATGGTTGGTCCCTCCTAAACATTTAAATTATAAACTTAGTAATGTTTAGTTTGTACTGTGTGTAGGATTTAAATGTTGTATTTCAGAATGGCCACATTTCAACCTTACCATTACCAGGAAAGCTGTTTAAAGAAAATAAATAATTTACGCTATCAAAACCAAAACTAGAATCTATATTTTCCGGTGACTACAGCGTCAAGTTGCTATCTACATTATTTACAAGATAACAGGACGTTTCGCCCATGCTGTGATGTGGTGTCCTCAGTGCTATGTGGCAAGTCTCAGCGATACCACTGAGGATGCCACATCAGAGCATGCTCGAGACGTCTGTTTATCTTTAGATATTGTAGATAGCTCCTTAACGTGGTTGTCACAGGAAAATATAGATTCTAGTTTTGACACCAGCCGAAGTTCTAAGAAAACAAAAACTGCCTACTAGTACAACATCGTAGCTTTGGAGATTGTAGAGTGGTTGTCCCAAAGTGCCTTCTCACGCGTGTTTAGAATAAATAACAGATAGTAGCCTACATTACTCCCGTATTTCGTGAAACACGAACGATGTGAGTGACAGACGGACTAACACTAATACAAGGGCTGTCTCGAGTTTCTGCTGTAAAGTTGAATATTTACATCATTTATATTGTTATAAGCCGTTTACAGACACAAATCTTATATTATTTGTATAAATTAATATAGGATCAATTATTCGTAGTCATAAAAATGGATCTTGAGACCATCCACAGAGAAAAAGGTACAGAAGTCTCTTTCTTATGGCTGCAGCAGACGCCTCGGTGGCTGTTATAAGTAGATTAAAAGTGATAGAAACATCGTTTTTTACTAATAATGATTACGTATTCATTGAGGATTTAGGGGGGGGGATAGGGGAGGTACTCATTTTCAACAAGGAAGATTTTTGTTATTAATACATTTTACAATAGATTCTCATTTTTTTCAAATTCTGGGGATAGTATAAAAATCGTTTGATAAGTTATTAAAGGAACTACTTTGTACTACTTTTAATACGTTAAGAACTTTTCATTTGAGTAATTTTTTATATTTAATGTGATTTAAGTAAAAAAATAAATAAATAACGTAAGTAAATTCTTTTAATGGGCAGAACTGAGGAATGCAAATTCATTAACTAAAGTCCGTCTTCAATAACGGGAGACCTTTGAATACAACATGCGCAAAGTGGGAGTTAGATATAGGATAAACTTTTTTTTAATTAGATTTGTTAAAAGCTTTCCAAACATGTGGTACAGCTTGTTAAATAAGGCCTTGGGGAAATTAGGAGAATGCGACTGAAACAACACTCGTGAAAACGATTAATTAAAACTAATTAAACTCGTAGAGAGATATGCGGAGCAATTCGTTATCTACAACTTGTATCTATTGTAAATGGTCGGAGTGTAACGTTTACGACTGTCCGTGGCTCGAGCTAACTCTCGTTGCTTTGATGTACTGTAATATTATTTAATTGGTGTTTATTGGCTTCTCATTAAAATCTAAAAGTATTTTCTAAATGTTCGTAGGTATAGTATAGTAACAAAGATAAAACATTTTAAATGTTTAGTTAAGAAAGGGATAAATAAACATCGGACGTAAACGGCAGTGAATCTACGTAATGTAAATGTAGGTTGGGTGGAACGGTACGTGGCGGGGCCTACGTAAACTACGATACACGTACGTAGGCCGTGGGGTAAATAGTTTCACGATCATCATGGCCTCCCTACCATCCCAAGATACCCATCTATTTTTGTATACATGGAATCATTATCAATCCAAATATTTTCTTAGCATATTACATGTTGGTAGACATTGTTAACAAGGGAGACGCACCATAAAATTAGCGATAATTTATAAGAATTATGGCGATATAATCCGGTAAATAAAGTTTAGCATCCTCAGACCAAAATATTTCACAAAATAATAAATTTTGTTTCACTTAACGGTAAATATTTAGCCTGGCAGAAGGACTTGGTAAAGAAAGAAATACTTTATTTTGTTATAAACTTTACTAATCACCAATAAAAAAAAAAAACTTTTTTTAATAGGCCTTTCACCAGTAATGGGCTTCTTCAGGCAATACAAATATATGTGAAAGGGCCAGTAAAAAAGTGCTTTTTGTTAGTGAATTGTAAAAATGTATAACAAAATAAAAAATAAAAAAATACCAATATCAACTCCATCCCAAATTAAAAAAAGGAAGAAAAGAAATACTTGTTTGCACTTGACAAATAATAATTAATATTTTATTAGTCAGCTAAGTTGATTCTCTCATTTTGGTGTACATCAAGGTTAGCTATATACTCCCTATATTGTACAGTTCAAGTGGGAAGAACAAAGGAACTATAGATTATGTAAGGGCCCCAGGCCACACATCTGGCAAGGTCGATGGCTTTCTCGTAAAGCCACACAAAGAAAGCCTTGAGGCAAGACTTCCGCCAACAGACTTAGGTAATAGCGACTTGAGGCGTGACAATTGTGCGTGCGATCTTAGTCTTTGGCCATGGTTTTAAAATCTACCCACCATTTTATAATTGTTAGTTTAATTACTACATGACATTCACACACCTCTTGTATGAACTATCATATAAGATCTTATCACAATACCAAGTCCTTCTCTTTCAGTACGTAAATATCGCTGTATTTTTATTTACTACTAGACGGCACTACTACTAAGTAGACCTAGACAGACCACTTGTATATTGCTGTAACGAATACACAGTGTCTAATAATAAATTTAGTTTGACTCTGTTTATTTTACAACAGCAAACGTGTTTAAATAACTTCAAAGTCATATAACAAAAATGCAACAATTAAAAACATTAATTATAAACAATTTGTTTTTTTAATAAAAACCGAAATCTTTCCAAACAACATTTTTCTATTGTCCTGAAGAAGAATTAGCTTAATCACAGACTTTTATCACGTGTTTATTAATATTTTAACAACAAAGTCTCTTATAAATAATGAAAAGTGTAGTTCAGTTGATAAAACTTAACAATGAAAATGAAGTTTTTTTAAAGGAAGATTAAAAAATAATCCAGGAGTTCGATGGTTTTGAAAAGCTAAAAATACTAAATCTGATTAATATATTAATAAATAGAACTGTATCCTACCTAAACCAGTCTCAAATATGCTATTAGTATAAATAATACTGGTTCAATACAAATAAATTACTCTATAATTAGTTAAGGTGTCGTAAAAAAATTAAGCACAAATGTCAGAGTAATATGCCATATATTTGTTGAATGTTGTGCTTTACAGATGCTAATAAATATTGTCACGATTGGTAGACTGATTAAATTGATACTTTAAATGAAACACATTTTAAAAACCAAGCTGACTAATGGTTTTTTTATATATCGAAAAAACTTTACATTAATTAATCTTTTCCTATATCAAATTTATTATCATGTCACCTAACGTGCTCACTGCTGTTTGTAAAACACACAAGTCTGATTGTATTGCCAATAAGCCTCAATACATTAAAATATATTGTTTGGGTATGGTGAAAGGTGACCCATCACCAACGGTTGAGTACGTAAACTACCATTGTTGAGACAAAGGAAGGCACATGTTTGTCCAAGAGGTATGAGATGTTGGCACGGTGTGCGCAGGAGACTGGACATGACAGTGTCGTCTTCGGGTATCGTGGAGAGTGATACTGACATACTTTAGTAAACTTGTTTCTTATGATAGTCCAAGTAACACACGTAAAAGACAATATCTCTCTAACCTCTTACATTCTTACCAAAATAGGAGAAACTGTGGAATATTTACATACACTCTTGCAACTTATCCAAAGCATGGACAAGACATATTATCTAGTTACTTTCCCCAAGCAGGGTAAGATAAACAAGACTGAACTAAACTCTTACATGATTTGCCAAACAGAAAATCAGTTTAATTTCGCTTCTATAATCTTACCGAAACAGTGAAAAAGAGCAACGTGTAGTTGTACCCCTACAATATCGTCCAAACAGTGGAAAAGAACAATGCGTAGTTGTACACCTACAATATCGTCCAAACAGTGGAAAAGAACAACGTGTAGTTGTAACTCTACAATATCACCCAAACAGTGGAAAAGAACAACGTGTAGTCGTACCTCTACAATATCACCCAAACAGTGGAAAAGAACAACGTGTAGTTGTACCTCTACAATATCACCCAAACAGTGGAAAAGAACAACGTGTAGTTGTACCTCTACAATATCACCCAAACAGTGGAAAAGAACAACGTGTAGTTGTACCTCTACAATATCACCCAAACAGTGGAAAAGAAAAACGTGTAGTTATACACCTACAATACTACCCAAACAGTGGAAAAGAACAACGTGTAGTTGTACCCCTACAATATCGTCCAAACAGTCGAAAAGAACAACGTGTAGTTGTACCTCTACAATATCGTCCAAACAGTGTAAAAGAACAACGTGTAGTTGTACCTCTACAATATCACCCAAACAGTCGAAAAGAACAACGTGCAGTTGGAACCATACAATACTACCCAAACAGTGAAAAAGAACAACGTGTAGTTGTACCCCTACAATATTACACAAACAGTGGAAAAGAATAACATGTAGTTGTACCCCTACAATATTACACAAACAGTGGAAAAGAACAACGTGTAATTGTACCCCTACAATATCACCCAAACAGTGGAAAGAACAACGTGTAGTTGTACCCCTGCAATATTACACAACCAGTGAAAAAGAACAACGTATAATTGTACCCCTACAATATTACACAAACAGTCGAAAAGAACAGCGTGTAGTTGTACCCCTACAATATCACCAAAACAGTGGAAAAGAACAATGTGTAGTTGTACCCCTACAATATTACACAAACAGTGGAAAAGAACAATGCGTAGTTGTACCCTACAATATCGCCCAAACAGTGGAAAAGAACAACGTGTAGTTGTACCCCTACAATATTACACAAATAGTGGAAAAGAACAATGCGTAGTTGTACCTCTACAATATCGTCCAAACAGTGGAAAAGAACAACGTGTTGTTGTACCTCTACAATACTACCCAAACAGTGGAAAAGAACAACGTGTAGTTGTACCCCTATAACACCCAAACAGTCCAAAAAACAACGTGTAGTTGTACCTCTACAATATCACCCAAACAGTCGAAAAGAACAACGTGTAGTTGGACCCCTACAATATCACCCAAACAGTGGAAAAGAACAATGTGTAGTTATACACCTACAATACTACACAGACAGCGAAAAGTATTTTACGTAACTAAATTCCTACAACCTTGTTGTTATAAGTAGTCTATTGTAAAGAGGAGTTTGATTGTAAACCATAACTCAACTGACATTCCCTACAATAACACTTACTAGACTTATCGAGTAGTCTAAAATAAGTTAATTTGTTTTTGAAATCGACTGGGAGTCGATCTTAGTTAAGAATAAATGATACGCGTACAGTGGTACTGACCCATCCACCCACTCATGCACGAACAGTGGGCACATTTCATTAGTTTGCTTGTTAACTATGAAATGCCTGACATTACTATATACAAACGTTGTAAACAGCAAGGTTAATGAAGCAGTGAAGTGAACGTAAGGAAGTATCTCTCCAATGCTTCACTCGCTCGACTTTATGACTAATTGAGAAACTTGTCGATATAAGTAGTCTGAGGAGTTTGTTGTAGCCTGACATTACTATACACACACTTAACTAAATTTGTAAACAGCAAGGTTAGTGAAGCAGAGAAGTGAACGTAAGGAAGTGGAGAGATACTTATCGACTAACTGAGAAACTTTGTTGAAATAAGTAGTCTAAAGTAGGCCACTGTTATTTTTTTCCTTAATTTTATTCTGATTTACAAAAAGTGGTCCGAGAGTTCTTTTGAGTAGGAATGCATATTGCATTTTTAATGATTCGAAAAATACGACTGGTCAAAATATTTTTATTGTTTTACACACAGCATTTTATCATAAAGCTAAAGAGATAAATAAAATAATTTAATTACATTTGTATACATTACAAAATCAATATATTTTGCATAGACAGTGGATAGGAAACACTATTTAAGGGTGTTCGTCTGGGCGCCCAGTTTAGCGCTCTAAGGAATTTAGTTCTAGATTTTATCACAACTGCCGCTAAGAGTAGTAAAGCTCCTGACTCACTAACGAACAAGCAACGTATTCCCCTCCCTTCTAACGGTTTCTTCATGAGTTATGCACCAAAAAGGCTAAATTAGTGACTTTGGTCAGTCATATCTTTACAAAGAAATCTTTTAGACTTTTTTCCCGTAACACATTTATTACTTACATGAATACTAACAATTTTATTCAAAGAATTTCAAAAATAATTTTCGATTGAACATCCGACGTTTGTCCGAACACAGGATGAAAAAAATATTTAATTTTAATACAAGGAGGTTACAAACCTTGTATCGTCATTAATTTATGTAGATGAACTATAAATACCAAGTACAACTTATTAATTACTATATTTAATAAAATGAATATTTTTATTATTTTTTAATTCTTTTGATTTTAAAATAAAATCTTGATAAGTCAGTTTTTCTGTACAGTTGAAATTATATAAAAACCAACAACTTTAATACGCGTGTTCCCTAATGTATAGTAATTAATATTTGTTACATAATGCATAGCTTATTGTGTCGAATCAATAAGAAAGTCTGCTGACGTACTTAGTTTTAAAATTAAAGGAGTAAGTCTGAACAAACAATAATTTTAATATTTAAAAAAGAGTGTGAGTAACTCTTAAAATTTAAGTACAATACATTTTTAGTTTAGGAAAAACTGTAATTGATAGAATTAAAAAAAAAAAAATTCTTTGAGATATCTGTTAATTAGAGTAGTAGAGAGGAGATAGGGACTCATTGACTTACTAATAATGCTACTAATTAATTGTGTTTAGTTTATATGTCAGTTAATCTCAAACAATACCATTTTCTACCTTTAAATGGACTGGCAAGATAATATGAGGTTATCTGGATTGATGTAAAAATAAAAGATATTGAATGTTAAATGAACAATTATATGTTTATAAGATTAAATACGCCAATGAATTAAATATAGACCTTTTAAAACTAGCTCTTTTTGGAATCAATATATTTAAAATCATCATTTCTATATTCTTTAATTTCGTGAACTTTTATCCAGTTAAACTTGATTTTATCTTTAAATACCTTTTGAACTAACAAGATACAAAGTAACTGAGGGAAAAAGTAATATACTGATTTTGAAAATTGTCTTAAACATTATTTTTTCAAATGTTCTAAAATTGACCCACTCGCACACACGCACACTTACGTGACCATTATCTGAAATAAGATTATCAGTACGATTATTTAAGCGGAGACATTTTTAAATGTTAGTTAATTAGAACAGAACAAATTGTGATGAGACAATAGCTCATCCAAAAACTTATCGTGTTTTCTATAATTTTTTTGGTTTTCAGACAATTTTAGTTCTCAGTAATATCTCAGTATAAAAAAATTAGTTATAGCTTTTTTTGTAAGAATTTAATTTAACCATGAACTTAGAACTTAAAATTAAATAAGTATTTAGAGAGTTTATTATTTTGTTAGAAGCTGGAATAATAAAATTTATAAACAAAAGTACATTTTCTATGCATAAAAATTACAAGTTTTAAACAATTGATTAATCAAATAAAAATAAGTAATACAATGGTATTTGAGGAACAATATTTTTGTACAGAAAGAATGAGTAGTAGGCAAGACCTACCTGGTAGAGAGAAAGTTTATCCTGAACAGACCACAAGCAACTGATTTGAGGTCGGGAAGGATACAAACCTTATATCTGCAGGCCTGCTGACCTTCTGACCGCCTGCTGACGACTGCCCCACTCAGCACGACTCAACAGGGGAAGATCCTCTCATGGTTTTCATCACATGAGATGCTCATCGAACAAATAGCTTCATCGAACTTAAAGAGTTATATACTTTCCTCTAAAAAGAAGACATTTATCGTTTATTTTTTAATAAGTCGTTCTTGATGACCTAATTGTTATTCCAAGTGAGATAACCACATGAAATACCAAAATGAATAAGTAATAAGTATGACTATTATTTTCATGTATATTGCACATATCTTTCTGTTCATGTATGACTATAATCATATTGCAAAAATATATTTGAAACTTATCAAAATTGATTTTTCTTGCAAGTATAAATAATTACTACCTACAAGTTCTTACTAAGATGAGTATTAACATTAATTGTAAATCTATGATAAGGTTTAAACATTTCAACATGAATTTGATGTAATGTGCATTTTTAAATTCATATGCAAACATAGAAATCAGGCACGTGTCTTACATGCATATCCAGGGTGAAACATTTGTTCATTTGACTTAAAATAGGTTTCCCTATCGTTCATTCTTTATTAGGTTATATTGCTTGCATATTATTATTACACCGATATTATAGAATTGCAGTATGTTAAGTGATGTCTTATTTAATTCTTATTCAAGAGAAAATAAGTAATTTGTCATTCTATTTGATATAAAAGAGCCATCCATCGTAAACTCGCAGCATATGTAGTCACTTCATTTAGTGAACGAACGTGCGCCACACTTTAAGTGACATATGTCTATCAAAGTACTATCTGACTGTACTTGTTGACGTACATTACACCATCCTACTTGATCATGTAGTGCACGAAAGTGAGTCACACTTGAAGTGGCAGTTGTCTATCAAAGTACAATTAGACAGTACTTGTTGACGTTCATTGTTCCATCCTGTTTGATCATGTAGTGAACGAAAGTAAGGCACACTGAAGTGACACCTGTCTATCAAAGTACAATCAGACTGTACTTTTTGACGTACATTTTACCATCCTGTTTGATCATGTAGTACACGTGGGCAAACTTGAAGTGACAGTTGTCTATAGTAGACATAAAAGGACAGTTCTGGGCTCACTTTTACCTTTGGACTTTCAAGATGGCGGCGGTCACGTGACTTTTCCAAGATGGCGGCGCCCATTTCCCGCCAAATTTCCTAACCTCACTTTTCCTAACCTCAAATTTCCCTCCAAATTCCCAAATTTCCCTCCAAATTCCCACATCATACTATATGAAATACACTGTTAACCTTGTTATACTATATAAAATTCATTGTTAACCTAACTTTTTCCGTGTTATACTATATGAAATTCACTGTTAACCTTGTTATACTATATAAAATACACTCTTAACCTAACTTTTTCCATGTTATACTATATAAAATTCACTGTTGACCTTGTTATACTATATAAAATTCACTTTTTTTGTCCAATATGGCATCTTTTTCCATGTTATACTATATAAAATGCACTTTTTTTGTCCAATATGGCATCTTTTTCCATGTTATACTATATAAAATGCACTTTTTTTTCCAATATGGCATCTTTTTCCATGTTATACTATATAAAATGCACTTTTTTTTGTCCAATATGGCATCTTTTTCCATGTTATACTATATAAAATGCACTTTTTTGTCCAATATGGCGTCTTTTTCCATGTTATACTATATAAAATGCACTTTTTTTGTCCAATATGGCGTCTTTTTCCATGTTATACTATATAAAATTCACTTTTTTGTCCAATATGATGCCTTTTTCCATGTTAGACTATATAAAATGAACTTTTTTGTCCAATATGACGTCTTTCCCTCCTCAAAATTCCCTCCCAAAATTCCTCATCCAATATGGCGACCTTTCCCTTCGGGTACTTCCGGCGACCGTCGGCTACCTTCGTACGCTCTTAGCCTATGATGCACACGTCGTCTGCTGGTCGGGCGCGCATGCGCATGGACTTGCTACTCTACTCATATATACACTATAACAAATTAATATTTCATACACTATAATAAAATTAATATTTCATATACTCTATGTGCTCGACCCGATCGTAGCGCACCTGGTGGCAAAACTTAGCGCATCCTTTCGGAACATGGCGCCTTCGGAAGGGAAGTCTCCGGTGGTAATTCCCCTTCTCAAATTGGGTCTTTATACTATATAAAATGCTAAAGATGGCAGCCATTTACATATGTACTATATAAAATGCTTTCGTGTACTTCCGGCGACCGTCGGCTACCTTCGTACACGTCGTCTGCTGGTCTGGCGCACACCCAAATGCTACGCTCTGATTGGATAGTCCCTTCTTCTCATTTTGAAAAACAGTACTACACAGGATGACGTAATCGGAGTTTCAAGTCTGGACAGGCGCGTGACCCAAATACTACGTTCTGATTGGTTGCCCCCTCCCCCTCCCCCCTCAATCCCTATATAAACGACCAACACATTCAATCCGTCTCACTTCTGCTCTTGCGCTCGTACTGATCAGACGTGTCTTCACTTTGCTCCTACTCACGTAATTCTTGTAATTTTGGACGCTGTTCTCTGTACGGTATTTCAAAGTAATAATCAATATTTACCACCCTTTGTTTTTCTTCCGATTTAATTTTGTGTAAAAGATGGAATCCTACGCCATAAACCGCAACCTCGTCACCATTTCCCGTAGGTTCAATACCACAGGAACCGACCTCCTTACCGTTCTAACGGAACATAAAAACAAAATTATGTCTGAAATAAATAACCACCTAAACAGGCTCGGGGGAGTTAAATGGTATATTTCCGTTCAGATTAAATTTTCCAAAATTGTTAATAACGAGGAAATTTCAACAACACCTTTCTTTCACGGCAAATCCCGTCCTTTGCTACCTTCCGATTCTTTAGATGTACAATACTCTGAAGCTCTTGACAAAATTTTAGAAAGCGTGGCTAAGTGGGTAAGTCAAGGTAGTGGGTGGGTAGTAGAAAATGTTTTACGCCTAGATCTGTTTATTGTTAAATATCAACCCTTGTACGCCTCTTCTTTCATACCCACTCCGAAAAAAATTGCCAATCCCAAACAAGGAATTATAAATATTAAGAACGACAATCAAAAATGTTTCCTGTACTCTGTACTTGCCCAATTGTTCCCTGATCGAAATAAGCGAATAAGCTATTACAAAAAACTCGAAAACAAATTAAACATGTCCGGAATTGAGTATCCTGTCAAAATTTCCGATCTTGATAAATTTGAAAAATTGAACCCTGCTTTATCTGTAAATGTATTTGGATTTGAAAAAGACGAAGTTTACCCCCTAAGAATAACCAAAGAAAAATATAGAGCTCACCACATCAACTTGTTACTACTGACTACTGACACCACTACTCACTACTGCCTAATTACAAACATGTCCCGACTTTTAACCCACTTGACTAAACACGACGGTGTTAGGTTCTACTGTGACTACTGCCTACACAGATTTTCTAACCAAGACTTACTTACTAACCACTTACCTTTGTGTTCACCACACGGTGCACAAAAGACTAGACTTCCTACTGATGACGAAAAACTAATGTACTTTAAAAACTATACACTTACTCACAAAGTCCCATTCACAATATACTGTGACTTTGAATCTTTTGTCGTACCTATCCCTACTACAATTAACGACCCTACTACTTCACACACTACCAACACTGCCCATCACGTCCCCTCTGGTTTTTGCTATGTAATCATTGATAGTAATGGCAAACCAGTAAAACAACCCAAAGTCTATAGCGGCCCCGACGTTGTAGATACTTTTCTAAATTGTTTGATTGATGAGTCTAATGAGCTCTTACCCATTATCAAAAAGAATATTCCTATTAATATGTCTCCGCAAGACAAAATTATTTTCCAAAATGCTACCACCTGTCACCTTTGTCAAAAACCTTTGGACGAAGACAAAGTGGCCAATCATAATCACCTAACGGGGCAGTTCTTGGGACCCGCCCACAATTCATGCAATCTAAACTATACAGTTCCCGATCATATTCCAGTCTTTTTCCATAACCTCAGAGGTTATGACTGCCACCACTTGATCCAAGGGTTAGGTAAATTCAAAAAAGAAAAACTGTCATGTATCGCTACTACTAGCGAACGGTACATTTCAGTCACCCTTGAATCTTTACGATTTTTGGACTCACTACAATTCCTTAACGCTTCTTTGGACACACTCGTGTCCAACTTAGTTTCTGACGGGACATCAAAATTCAAAATTTTAGGGCAGTGTATGACCAACACAGACTTACTACTACGAAAAGGCGTCTTTCCCTACACTTACATGACAGACAAATCAAAATTTAACGAAACTGAACTGCCTCCCAAGGAGGCGTTCTTCAATGACCTGACCAAAACGCCTATCACTGACGAAGACTACACACACGCACAGACTGTGTGGTCAACCTTTGGTATGACCACTTTGAAACAATATCACGACCTTTACTTACTCACAGACGTACTATTACTTGCCGACGTGTTTGAAAATTTTAGAACTACCAGTATGACTTACTACGGTATTGACCCGTGTAACGTCTACTCTGCCCCCGGACTAGCATGGAATTCCATGCTGAAAATGACAGACGTAAAACTCGAACTACTCACTGACATTGACCAACACCTCTTTGTCGAGTCTGGGATCCGGGGTGGTGTCTCCATGATACCCAACCGGTACGCCCAGGCCAACAACCCTTACTTACCCAACTTTGACAACACAAAACCAACTAATTACCTACTTTATCTAGATTGTAACAATTTGTACGGGACCAGTATGTCCGATAGACTCCCAGAGTCTGGCTTTAACTGGATCGACCCGCAAGACATTGACATTACAAAAGTACCCGACGACTCCGACACCGGTTACATTTTAGAAGTTGACCTACACTACCCTGACCACTTACACGACTTACACTCAGACTTCCCACTAGCCCCCGAACGAAAAATTGTGACATACGACATGCTTTCCCCCTACTGTAAGGACTTGCTTCATGAACTCGACTACAAACAACCCCAGTCTGAAAAACTACTGACTACTCTCTCTGACAAAACAAAATACGTTGTACACTACAAGACTCTAAAACTTTACTTACAACTTGGACTTGTACTGACCAAAATTCACAGAGCTCTAAGTTTTAAACAGTCTGCCTGGTTAGCCCCATTTATTAATTTTAATACAGAGAAAAGAAAATGTGCCAAAAATAACTTTGAAAAAGATTTTTTTAAATTAATGAATAATGCGACATATGGAAAGAGTTTGGAAAATGTAAGATCTAGGATAGACTTTAAACTTGTAAATAACGAAAAACAATTGGTCAAATGGACAGCTAGTCCCAGGCTTAAAACATTTTTCGCATACAATAAAGATATCGCGGGATTGGCTTTAAAAAAACAAACAATTTTCCTAAACAGACCCATTTATGTTGGATTTACAGTATTGGAAATTTCAAAATCAATAATGTACAACTTTCACTACAACTGGGCAATTGCAAAGTATGGGAAAAACATAAAACTTTGTATGACTGACACAGACTCACTATTCTACAACGTATATACTCCTGACGTTTACACAGATATGAAAAACGAATTACACCTTTTTGACACGTCCGACTATCCACCTAGCCACCCATGCTACAGTGTAGAAAACAAAAAAGCGTTAGGAAAATTTAAAGACGAACTAAACTCAAATCCGGCTAGGGAAATAATTGGCTTGAGAGCGAAATGCTACTCCGTTCTAAATTCTAATCTAGAGGAAAAGAAGGTAGCCAAAGGCGTCCCCCGAGTCGCGATAAAAAAACAATTAAAACACGAAATTTACAAAGACTGTCTTTTAAATCATTCGTTAAAAACAACATCCACTCTAAACATCCGTAGTGAAAAACATAAAATTTACACACAAAATATTTCAAAATTATCACTTTCCCCTTTTGACGATAAAAGATACATCTTGGATAATGGAATTGATACACTAGCATACGGACACCATTTAATTAGTAAAAAACGAACTTTAGAACACGATCATGATTCCATTAATAAAAAACTAAAACTCACTGGAATGAGATTGTAACCCATGGTTACTAACATGTCCGTAGAAACCCAATTTACGGCATTGGATGGGCTCAACCCGACCGTAGTGCAATGTAAAAGCCTCGTACTGGGCGGACCTTCTTCTTGATTACGGTAACTCCTACGCCAGGTAAGTAATGTTAAGTTAGTTTTAAGTAAACTCTTTTACCGTCAACCTTTAAAAAACAATCTGTAAAGTAAATTCTGTTATAATATGAACACTTTTGTGAGTTTACATAACTACAATTTATTAACGGATATCTCCAGCTCTGTGTGAATTTCTATAGAATACCGTACCATCGAGGTGAGGGCGGCCCAAATTTAATAAAAAATCGCCCGACTGTTCTCTAAGGCAGCTTTAAAACGTGTAAGACCTGAGGCGGTCCTGCAACTTGGGGCTGGGCTAATCCCCGTAAGACCTTGAGTCGCAGTCCGGGCCCTCGTAAGGTACGTGTATGATTGAATGTTACACTCTATGGCTGGACAGTATCCGTAGGTCTAGTGTGTGAGGAAGAGTAACCTACAAAAAAAGAATAAAAACACACAAAAACCTACTGTAAAAAAACAGAATCAAAAAATAAAAACAAATTTATAAATAAAAACCCCTTTGTAAGTCTGTACGTCACATTGAAAGGCTTCTCTAAGTAAAGTGATGTCTTTACTTACAGAGGGACCCAAAAAATACAAAAAATAAAAAAAATTATAAAAAACAATAACTAAATAATACTGAGAGGTAGCATTTTGTTGGTTGGCTACCACCGTAGTGAGCGAGGTTGGGGCTCATTACACTAAAATACCCGTGGGGGATACCAGTCCTCTATCGGGCGCGTCCCATGGGAATTGGGCAATGCCCTTCAGTTTTGCCTTCAGCTTACTTGAGGGTAGTGAGGAATTAAATACTCACCGTGAAAAAAAACTGGTTAAATCAAAAACATTAATAAAATCTGCGAGAAAGATCATGGTATAGTACAGAATCAGGAAGTGATCTTAGTAACATATGGTAAAACATTATATAAAAAGAGTAAATTCCATCCAAAAGTAAGAAAAAAATCAAAGATACATACAAATTTCAGAAAAAGAGTCATTTTACATAAAAAATTTGTTGAAAAATTTTTCAAATCAAGGAAGAACTACCAACATAGTACTCTCCAAACCCCTTAAAATTTAGTTAAAATGTCAATAAATAGGGTTATTTGTGTACAAAATATGTTATAATTCCCTAAAAGCATTTAAATTCAGTGTCATAACAATGATGTTTGTTCTAAACCTTTAAAATTATCTAATAGACTCTTTATAAACTTAGTTTGTGCTCAAAACAACACACAAAAGACCAAACACAAACTCTACATATAAGACTCTTGGTTGACCACCCACCTACTCAACATACAACAACTCTGATAGATCATCCACCTAACCATTACATAAAACCTTTGATAGACCACCAACACACATGAACAACCTACCTACGTAACATATAACACTCTTGACTTACCACACACCTACTCAACACACAAAAGACCAACCACACACTCTACATATAAGACTCTTGGTTGGTCGCCCACCTACTCAACATACAACACCTCTGATACACCATTCCCTTGAACATTACATAAAACCTGTGATATTCCACTCAATCACCAAACACACATGACTCTTAATAGACCAATCCACCTACCTCTGCACACACGATTCCTTAGGACACACCCTACACCCACCACTCATCCTACAGACAAAACTCCTAGAGAACTACCCATCAACCATAAAAACACTATTTCTTCATATAATCATGTTTAAAAAATAACATTATTACACTGTAAGATAGGTTTAATATAGCTAAAGACCAAAAGTGTTACCTAAAATTCTGTTTTCTCTAGAAATATGAGAAAAAGTTAGGTTAAAAACAATGAACATAGAAAAAGTTAGGTTAAAAACAATGAACATAGAAAAAGTTAGGTTAGCAAACATCCGAAAAGTTCAGTTAAAATTAACAAACTCAAAAAATGGGACATTTTTGTGTATGTTTATTTTAACAACTTTTCGGAAAGTAAGGATAGCAATCAACCTTTCGGTTGATTGCTAGACTTACTTTTCTGATGTTTACTAACCTAACTTTTTCTATGTTCATTTTTTTAACCTAACTTTTTCTATGTTCATTGTTTTTAACCTAACTTTTTCTCATATTTCTAGAGAAAACAGAATTTTAGGTAACACTTTTGGTCTTTAGCTATATTAAACCTATCTTACAGTGTAATAATGTTATTTTTTAAACATGATTATATGAAGAAATAGTGTTTTTATGGTGGATGGGTAGTTCTCTAGGAGTTTTGTCTGTAGGATGAGTGGTGGGTGTAGGGTGTGTCCTAAGGAATCGTGTGTGCAGAGGTAGGTGGATTGGTCTATTAAGAGTCATGTGTGTTTGGTGATTGAGTGGAATATCACAGGTTTTATGTAATGTTCAAGGGAATGGTGTATCAGAGGTGTTGTATGTTGAGTAGGTGGGCGACCAACCAAGAGTCTTATATGTAGAGTGTGTGGTTGGTCTTTTGTGTGTTGAGTAGGTGTGTGGTAAGTCAAGAGTGTTATATGTTACGTAGGTAGGTTGTTCATGTGTGTTGGTGGTCTATCAAAGGTTTTATGTAATGGTTAGGTGGATGATCTATCAGAGTTGTTGTATGTTGAGTAGGTGGGTGGTCAACCAAGAGTCTTATATGTAGAGTTTGTGTTTGGTCTTTTGTGTGTTGTTTTGAGCACAAACTAAGTTTATAAAGAGTCTATTAGATAATTTTAAAGGCTTTAGAACAAACATCATTGTTATGACACTGAATTTTAATGCTTTTAGGGAATTATAACATATTTTGTACACAAATAACCCTATTTATTGACATTTTAACTAAATTTTAAGGGGTTTGGAGAGTACTATGTTGGTAGTTCTTCCTTGATTTGAAAAATTTTTCAACACTTTTTTATGTAAAATGACTCTTTTTCTGAAATTTGTATGTATCTTTGATTTTTTTCTTACTTTTGGATGGAATTTACTCTTTTTATAGAAAGTTTTACCATATGTTACTAAGATCACTTCCTGATTCTGTACTATACCATGATCTTTCTCGCAGATTTTATTAATGTTTTTGATTTAACCAGTTTTTTTTCACGGTGAGTATTTAATTCCTCACTACCCTCAAGTAAGCTGAAGGCAAAACTGAAGGGCATTGCCCAATTCCCATGGGACGCGCCCGATAGAGGACTGGTATCCCCCACGGGTATTTTAGTGTAATGAGCCCCAACCTCGCTCACTACGGTGGTAGCCAACCAACAAAATGCTACCTCTCAGTATTATTTAGTTATTGTTTTTTATAATTTTTTTTTATTTTTTGTATTTTTTGGGTCCCTCTGTAAGTAAAGACATCACTTTACTTAGAGAAGCCTTTCAATGTGACGTACAGACTTACAAAGGGGTTTTTATTTATAAATTTGTTTTTATTTTTTGATTCTGTTTTTTTACAGTAGGTTTTTGTGTGTTTTTATTCTTTTTTTGTAGGTTACTCTTCCTCACACACTAGACCTACGGATACTGTCCAGCCATAGAGTGTAACATTCAATCATACACGTACCTTACGAGGGCCCGGACTGCGACTCAAGGTCTTACGGGGATTAGCCCAGCCCCAAGTTGCAGGACCGCCTCAGGTCTTACACGTTTTAAAGCTGCCTTAGAGAACAGTCGGGCGATTTTTTATTAAATTTGGGCCGCCCTCACCTCGATGGTACGGTATTCTATAGAAATTCACACAGAGCTGGAGATATCCGTTAATAAATTGTAGTTATGTAAACTCACAAAAGTGTTCATATTATAACAGAATTTACTTTACAGATTGTTTTTTAAAGGTTGACGGTAAAAGAGTTTACTTAAAACTAACTTAACATTACTTACCTGGCGTAGGAGTTACCGTAATCAAGAAGAAGGTCCGCCCAGTACGAGGCTTTTACATTGCACTACGGTCGGGTTGAGCCCATCCAATGCCGTAAATTGGGTTTCTACGGACATGTTAGTAACCATGGGTTACAATCTCATTCCAGTGAGTTTTAGTTTTTTATTAATGGAATCATGATCGTGTTCTAAAGTTCGTTTTTTACTAATTAAATGGTGTCCGTATGCTAGTGTATCAATTCCATTATCCAAGATGTATCTTTTATCGTCAAAAGGGGAAAGTGATAATTTTGAAATATTTTGTGTGTAAATTTTATGTTTTTCACTACGGATGTTTAGAGTGGATGTTGTTTTTAACGAATGATTTAAAAGACAGTCTTTGTAAATTTCGTGTTTTAATTGTTTTTTTATCGCGACTCGGGGGACGCCTTTGGCTACCTTCTTTTCCTCTAGATTAGAATTTAGAACGGAGTAGCATTTCGCTCTCAAGCCAATTATTTCCCTAGCCGGATTTGAGTTTAGTTCGTCTTTAAATTTTCCTAACGCTTTTTTGTTTTCTACACTGTAGCATGGGTGGCTAGGTGGATAGTCGGACGTGTCAAAAAGGTGTAATTCGTTTTTCATATCTGTGTAAACGTCAGGAGTATATACGTTGTAGAATAGTGAGTCTGTGTCAGTCATACAAAGTTTTATGTTTTTCCCATACTTTGCAATTGCCCAGTTGTAGTGAAAGTTGTACATTATTGATTTTGAAATTTCCAATACTGTAAATCCAACATAAATGGGTCTGTTTAGGAAAATTGTTTGTTTTTTTAAAGCCAATCCCGCGATATCTTTATTGTATGCGAAAAATGTTTTAAGCCTGGGACTAGCTGTCCATTTGACCAATTGTTTTTCGTTATTTACAAGTTTAAAGTCTATCCTAGATCTTACATTTTCCAAACTCTTTCCATATGTCGCATTATTCATTAATTTAAAAAAATCTTTTTCAAAGTTATTTTTGGCACATTTTCTTTTCTCTGTATTAAAATTAATAAATGGGGCTAACCAGGCAGACTGTTTAAAACTTAGAGCTCTGTGAATTTTGGTCAGTACAAGTCCAAGTTGTAAGTAAAGTTTTAGAGTCTTGTAGTGTACAACGTATTTTGTTTTGTCAGAGAGAGTAGTCAGTAGTTTTTCAGACTGGGGTTGTTTGTAGTCGAGTTCATGAAGCAAGTCCTTACAGTAGGGGGAAAGCATGTCGTATGTCACAATTTTTCGTTCGGGGGCTAGTGGGAAGTCTGAGTGTAAGTCGTGTAAGTGGTCAGGGTAGTGTAGGTCAACTTCTAAAATGTAACCGGTGTCGGAGTCGTCGGGTACTTTTGTAATGTCAATGTCTTGCGGGTCGATCCAGTTAAAGCCAGACTCTGGGAGTCTATCGGACATACTGGCACCATATAAATTATTACAATCTAGATAAAGTAGGTAATTAGTTGGTTTTGTGTTGTCAAAGTTGGGTAAGTAAGGGTTGTTGGCCTGGGCGTACCGGTTGGGTATCATGGAGACACCACCCCGGATCCCAGACTCGACAAAGAGGTGTTGGTCAATGTCAGTGAGTAGTTCGAGTTTTACGTCTGTCATTTTCAGCATGGAATTCCATGCTAGTCCGGGGGCAGAGTAGACGTTACACGGGTCAATACCGTAGTAAGTCATACTGGTAGTTCTAAAATTTTCAAACACGTCGGCAAGTAATAGTACGTCTGTGAGTAAGTAAAGGTCGTGATATTGTTTCAAAGTGGTCATACCAAAGGTTGACCACACAGTCTGTGCGTGTGTGTAGTCTTCGTCAGTGATAGGCGTTTTGGTCAGGTCATTGAAGAACGCCTCCTTGGGAGGCAGTTCAGTTTCGTTAAATTTTGATTTGTCTGTCATGTAAGTGTAGGGAAAGACGCCTTTTCGTAGTAGTAAGTCTGTGTTGGTCATACACTGCCCTAAAATTTTGAATTTTGATGCCCCGTCAGAAACTAAGTTGGACACGAGTGTGTCCAAAGAAGCGTTAAGGAATTGTAGTGAGTCCAAAAATCGTAAAGATTCAAGGGTGACTGAAATGTACCGTTCGCTAGTAGTAGCGATACATGACAGTTTTTCTTTTTTGAATTTACCTAACCCTTGGATCAAGTGGTGGCAGTCATAACCTCTGAGGTTATGGAAAAAGACTGGAATGTGATCGGGAACTTTATAGTTTAGATTGCATGAATTGTGGGCGGGTCCCAAGAACTGCCCCGTTAGGTGATTATGATTGGCCACTTTGTCTTCGTCCAAAGGTTTTTGACAAAGGTGACAGGTGGTAGCATTTTGGAAAATAATTTTGTCTTGCGGAGACATATTAATAGGAATATTCTTTTTGATAATGGGTAAGAGCTCATTAGACTCATCAATCAAACAATTTAGAAAAGTATCTACAACGTCGGGGCCGCTATAGACTTTAGGTTGTTTTACTGGTTTGCCATTACTGTCAATGATTACGTAACAAAAGCCAGAGGGGACGTGATGGGCAGTGTTGGTAGTGTGTGAAGTAGTAGGGTCGTTAATTGTAGTAGGGATAGGTACGACAAAAGATTCAAAGTCACAGTATATTGTGAATGGGACTTTGTGAGTAAGTGTATAGTTTTTAAAGTACATTAGTTTTTCGTCATCAGTAGGAAGTCTAGTCTTTTGTGCACCGTGTGGTGAACACAAAGGTAAGTGGTTAGTAAGTAAGTCTTGGTTAGAAAATCTGTGTAGGCAGTAGTCACAGTAGAACCTAACACCGTCGTGTTTAGTCAAGTGGGTTAAAAGTCGGGACATGTTTGTAATTAGGCAGTAGTGAGTAGTGGTGTCAGTAGTCAGTAGTAACAAGTTGATGTGGTGAGCTCTATATTTTTCTTTGGTTATTCTTAGGGGGTAAACTTCGTCTTTTTCAAATCCAAAGACATTTACAGATAAAGCGGGGTTCAATTTTTCAAATTTATCAAGATCGGAAATTTTGACAGGATACTCAATTCCGGACATGTTTAATTTGTTTTCGAGTTTTTTGAAATAGCTTATTCGCTTATTTCGATCAGGGAACAATTGGGCAAGTACAGAGTACAGGAAACATTTTTGATTGTCGTTCTTAATATTTATAATTCCTTGTTTGGGATTGGCAATTTTTTTCGGAGTGGGTATGAAAGAAGAGGCGTACAAGGGTTGATATTTAACAATAAACAGATCTAGGCGTAAAACATTTTCTACTACCCACCCACTACCTTGACTTACCCACTTAGCCACGCTTTCTAAAATTTTGTCAAGAGCTTCAGAGTATTGTACATCTAAAGAATCGGAAGGTAGCAAAGGACGGGTTTTGCCGTGAAAGAAAGGTGTTGTTGAAATTTCCTCGTTATTAACAATTTTGGAAAATTTAATCTGAACGGAAATATACCATTTAACTCCCCCGAGCCTGTTTAGGTGGTTATTTATTTCAGACATAATTTTGTTTTTATGTTCCGTTAGAACGGTAAGGAGGTCGGTTCCTGTGGTATTGAACCTACGGGAAATGGTGACGAGGTTGCGGTTTATGGCGTAGGATTCCATCTTTTACACAAAATTAAATCGGAAGAAAAACAAAGGGTGGTAAATATTGATTATTACTTTGAAATACCGTACAGAGAACAGCGTCCAAAATTACAAGAATTACGTGAGTAGGAGCAAAGTGAAGACACGTCTGATCAGTACGAGCGCAAGAGCAGAAGTGAGACGGATTGAATGTGTTGGTCGTTTATATAGGGATTGAGGGGGGAGGGGGAGGGGGCAACCAATCAGAACGTAGTATTTGGGTCACGCGCCTGTCCAGACTTGAAACTCCGATTACGTCATCCTGTGTAGTACTGTTTTTCAAAATGAGAAGAAGGGACTATCCAATCAGAGCGTAGCATTTGGGTGTGCGCCAGACCAGCAGACGACGTGTACGAAGGTAGCCGACGGTCGCCGGAAGTACACGAAAGCATTTTATATAGTACATATGTAAATGGCTGCCATCTTTAGCATTTTATATAGTATAAAGACCGAATTTGAGAAGGGGAATTACCACCGGAGACTTCCCTTCCGAAGGCGCCATGTTCCGAAAGGATGCGCTAAGTTTTGCCACCAGGTCCGCTCCGATCGACGTTGCCGCTAGGGGCGCTGTGATCACGTCAGCCACATAGAGTATTGCATTTATTATAGTGTATATATGAAATAATCCACAGAGTAGCAAGTCCATGCGCATGCGCGCCCGACCAGCAGACGACGTGTGCATCATAGGCTAAGAGCGTACGAAGGTAGCCGACGGTCGCCGGAAGTACCCGAAGGGAAAGGTCGCCATATTGGATGAGGAATTTTGGGAGGGAATTTTGAGGAGGGAAAGACGTCATATTGGACAAAAAAGTTCATTTTATATAGTCTAACATGGAAAAAGGCATCATATTGGACAAAAAAAGTGAATTTTATATAGTTTATCATGGAAAAAGATGCCATATTGGACAAAAAAAGTGCATTTTATATAGTATAACATGGAAAAAGACGCCATATTGGACAAAAAAGTGCATTTTATATAGTATAACATGGAAAAAGATGCCATATTGGACAAAAAAAAGTGCATTTTATATAGTATAACATGGAAAAAGATGCCATATTGGAAAAAAAGTGCATTTTATATAGTATAACATGGAAAAAGATGCCATATTGGACAAAAAAAGTGCATTTTATATAGTATAACATGGAAAAAGATGCCATATTGGACAAAAAAAGTGAATTTTATATAGTATAACAAGGTCAACAGTGAATTTTATATAGTATAACATGGAAAAAGTTAGGTTAAGAGTGTATTTTATATAGTATAACAAGGTTAACAGTGAATTTCATATAGTATAACACGGAAAAAGTTAGGTTAACAATGAATTTTATATAGTATAACAAGGTTAACAGTGTATTTCATATAGTATGATGTGGGAATTTGGAGGGAAATTTGGGAATTTGGAGGGAAATTTGAGGTTAGGAAAAGTGAGGTTAGGAAATTTGGCGGGAAATGGGCGCCGCCATCTTGGAAAAGTCACGTGACCGCCGCCATCTTGAAAGTCCAAAGGTAAAAGTGAGCCCAGAACTGTCCTTTTATGTCTACTGTCTATCAAAGTACAATTAGACAGTACTTTTTGACGTACATTGAACCATCCTGTTTGATTATGTAGTGCACGTGGGCAAACTTGAAGTGACAGTTGTCTATCAAAGTACAATCAGACAGTACTTGTTGACGTACATTGTACCATCCTGTTTGAACTTTCCTCTCGGACATTCATGGCCTGGATGTACTCTGTGTTGTAATGGGCAGTATGGGATCGTCTGAGGTAGTGTGTGCTGGGAGGGTTAATGGTAACCATAATGAGGTCCAAGGACGTGGTTAAATGTATCGCCATTCTAACTAATTTAATTTAATCTCCTGTTAAACTGCTTAGTCCAATCCAACAAGCCATTTAAGACATGTTTAGCTACTCCCTCTGTAAAAGTGTCCCCTGCGCTCTTTTACAATATTTCTATAGAATATTAGCAAGCATAAATAGAATTAAGTGTTTGCAGAGGCTAACATAAAACGTAGGTAAAAATAAAAATTGCAAACTCAATATTTTTATATTTTTTCTACAAAACTAATTTGCAATGCAATTCCAACGCGCAGACTCATTCTTGATCAAATGCAATTTGTTTTGAAAAATCCGTTTAAAAATAACTGTTTCATTTGGATACGCGTGATCGTATGTTCGGCATAAAAATAACATTGACCTTATGGGATTAAAACCAATATGGCTGAAAGCTTCTGCAGACTCTTAAATGACTTTATGGATTGGATTTAGCATTCTTCATATTTTCTTCATGGACAGGAGATTACTTCATATTTTTATTAATATCACATAAATTTTGAGTTTGTTCGAAATACGTATCACAGTTTTATATTTTTTAAATTAATAAATGATATCTAACAACAAACCATACGCTATAGTTTAAGCGAACATTTGTGTGTATGTATTGTTCAACATATATATTGTTTTAGTTTTTTGTCAAGACAATAAGCGATAGCTCATCTAAAGACAACGTGAATTTCTAACTTAAAACTGTAATTTGAACATTTTAAAACTAATGTAATATTTTCCTCATTTACATGTATGTCTCTTTTCCATGTCTAGAAACATATTAAAATGCCAATTTGACTATGTTATTTACTTCAGAACAATTCCTGGTGGTTGTTTTGTTATTTTACTTAATTTCATCAACAAAACAAAATGACATCTCGACTTAGAACAACACAAATAATTAATAAAAGTTACACAAACACCAAACTGACAAAGTGTGTGTATTTAACTATCACCGAACACTTTTATTCATAATTAACTGTCTGTTGAGAAGTTCACGCCATTTAACAACACCTGCCACCTTGATTTATTCATTGCCTGTTAACGTTAATTACTACAAGCAGAGTCCACATGTTCTCCGTTCACCTACTTAATTGGTAGTACGACTATTATAGGAGCGACAAAGCCACTTCTAGCATCGTTAACTTAATAATGTATTCTGATTTCAATACAATTCAAACATTATTTATTCTAAAACATATTATTCTCTAAATATTGTTCTATTAAGTGCATTACATGCATGAGAAGATACTGATAGATTGATTAGTTACATTATGATTTTAACAATTTTTCAGCAGTAAATCATTTAAACGATTTCGTGGAATAAATTTAACAAACCTTATGTTTAAAAAGACATATTACATCAAACATTTACTATTGTTCTAAAAAAAACTTCGAAATATAAGGCATATAGACTTAATTTTAGGTTTACA
>JAQJVL010000008.1:2534654-2637154 GCA_035578905.1 Stictocephala bisonia
GCTACACAATGTCGATTCATGGATCGTTTTAAGGTTACATGTTATGTTTTCAGATTAGATTTTTCAAAATATTGTTTAATTATGAACATTTGGCTATTTATATTTTGGAAAATGGCTATACATTCAAATATAAAAAAAATATACATATTCAATACAAACATTCCGTTTTAAATTATAACAATTTATCGTTTATCCTGAAAATGTTTACTGCTAATAAATTCAAGCTATTCACATATCCATTTACAAGTAGTATTTTTCGATGGCAAAATATTTTTATAGTATATTTTGGTTTACAAAAGTTTTGCAGGAAAAACGTGATTTACTTTTTGCTGTAACTAAAAAATCGTAACTAAAATCACTGTAACTAAAAAAGTACTCAGTCTACGAAGCTAAAATTGTGTAGAGTCAAAGGTCTTATGATGTAGATGTGCAATAAGAAGAGATTTTGAAAATTTCGTAGTAAATCGAAGATGGCAGCCTTTTTAGTACCAACAATTTTAAATGCCAAAAACAGCGTTTCTCTAATTGGACTGTAGCAGCTAAATGAATGGTTCTACAGCAAAACTAACCCCACTTTCTGCACCTGATTTGAGATGATCTACAACTTTGACCCTATGACTTTTTGCTCTATCTCACCTTCTTCATCCTTAGGTACAGCTAGGTTTTCAATTTGTGCATAAAAATCAAATTAGTTAATTTACGGCCTCTAAGAGTAGACTTGCAGATTTGTCTAGACTGTGAAACTTTGTTTATCTAGGAGAACATACTGTATTGTATGGGAAAACATACAATTTAATCTGAACACATGTATAGCCAGGTCATAGGACATGGCTAAACATGGCTAGAGAAACGATATTTCACTGATTCAGAGGCAATTATCGTACTTTGAGCTCTCTAAGAGTAGACTTACAGATTTGTGTAGACTGTAAAACTTTGTATATCTAGGAGAGCATACTTTATTCAATAGGAAAATATACAAATTAATCTGAAAACATGTATAGCCAGGTCATAGGACATGTCTAGAAACACGATATTTCACTGATTCAGAGTCAATTATCGTACTTTGCTCCCTCTAAGAGTAGACTTATAGATTTGTCTAGACTGTAAAACTTTGTATATTTAGGAGAACATACTTTGTTCAATAGGAAAATATACAATTTAATCTGAACATATGCATAGCCAGCCATAGGACATGGCTAAATATGGCGACAAACACAATATTTTATTGATTCAGATTCAAATATAGTACTTTGTGCTCTCTAAAAGTAGAGTTACAGATTTCTCTAGACTTTGAAAATTTTTTATCTAAGAGAACAAACTGATTTTAATCAGAAAATTTACAGTTTAATTTGACCAAATGCATAGCCAGTTCACAAGACATGGCTAAATATGGTGAGAACCCCGATATTTCACTGATTCAGAGTCAACTACAGTAATATTTACCACTCATCACTATTTCTCTGAAACTATACGTCCAATTGACGAACATTTTTACATAAGTTTATCTTGGCCTCTAGAGGCTCACTAAGAAAGGATTTTCGTCTCCGACCTCAGGACTCCGTCCCACTGGCCTCCAAAACGTCCATGGTATTCTTATGGAGGTATATTATTTGATTGATTTATTGGTTTGATTAACAGCTGTTAAAAAAAACAAATTTAATAAAATTATGATAGGATAAACTTTTAAAATTAAGTAAAGCAGTTCATTATTCATAACATCAGCTGTTTTAAATTGGATGGTATATTAAATAATTGTTATTCAAAACAAAGTATTTAGTTTGATTTACTTTAAGTAGTTATTTAACATTATTTAATTGTTGGAATTTTTACTTATATTTTGATTGTAAGTATTCAAACTCAATATTATGACCGGCGAAGTGGGTTGGTTCAGCTAGGCTACTATAATCTGATTAATTTAAATTTACAGTTAAATATTTTCATTGTTATGAAAGGAATCACATCCAGGTCAAACTAGTTTCGAATTATCTGCTCAGAAAGAAGTGATAAAAATAATATCATTTCTTTCAAACAACACACTCCTTCTGGGAGTAGCCATTGGTATGTTCTCACTTATGGGTGATCTTCAGCGATTTATAATTCAGAAAAAAAAAAAAATATGCATTAACAATAACTAAAAGCTTAACGAATGATCGACATTATTAGGCATTAAGCCAATTCACTAAGAAAACACAATAACTTGTAACAACACGCACTGTGTATCAGCTGATTGCCAAGCTTACACCATATTTATTAAATTGATTGCAGTTTTTCTCTGACATTTTATTAAGAATAATTTCTGTTTTAAATAATCATATAAGGTATGATTATTTATTTATGATTATTTAATTCGTATAAGGTATATTATATGAAAGGACGTTTCTTTAGCAGTAGACTGATATCAAATATATTCACTATTCATTTTTTCATTTAAATTGTAAAATGATAAAAATCTACACCCTCTAAGAAAAATTTTTTAGAAGAACTGTAATATGGTAATATACGTTTAATTACTACATTTACTAAATTATGAAATAAAACCATTAATTGTATGGCATGTAATTGTATTCCCCACTTTAGTTTAAGCATGCAATTTCATAAATTAGTAATGTACGGCAACCACATTTAGCGATGATGCTCTGGTGCTTTTTTTATTACAAAATTTTAACTAGGCCTACCATAAATGTTTAAGAATATTAGCAGACTCTATTAGAAAAACTAGTTATGGCGGGAGAAATAGAATATCGTGTCCAGGTGTGGAAGTGAGAGAGTGGCTACTTCATACAGTGTTAGTAGGTCAACTAACACGTAGTGTGCAAATGACGCAGAGTGTAAAGGAAATGAAAGTGTAATTCGAAATCTCAATTGTAATTTTATGTTACATACAGGGTGTCTTAAAAGCCCCCACCTATCAACTTGCTTATGAATCCTGATGAAGTGAAATTTTTATGAAAAACTTAAACAACCACGATTAACGTGGCATTTATTGGGGGGGGGGGGGTTCTTTTAAGACTTAATGCTATGTTATTCCTGGTTATTATTGTTTATTGATTCTTGTAGTAACTAGTTTGACATAAGAATTGGTGTTGTAAGTTTTCAAAGTAACCTGTGAGTGAATGTTTTATCTGCCTTAAATAAATTTAAATGTAACAGGCTGTTTTGTTAGGAAACGATTCCAGCACAATAAACTACAACACTTCATAGATTAACTAAAAGGACAGATACCACTAGTTGTGCCATTCTTCTTTTTATTTTAGTACGTTGAAAAAGAACTGTTTATTGCGAAGAGTACCTATTTAACATTTTTGACTTAATTCCAAACTACCTAATTTTCGAAGGGGAGTGTCAAAATGTTTCATATATCAAGAAACTCCTCAGTTGGTAATATAAAACTCTCCAAAAAAAATCATTTCATCTCTATTCACAGAAAAGTTAATTTGTGGGAGTAGGGGGCTATTATTACCTTATAATTTTTAAAATGTAATAATTTGAAAAAAAATGTTGAGGGATGCACTCGAGTGGTTTTTCGCGTGAATAGCCAGGCGAACTAAAGGCAACGTTTAATTTACTTCACTATCCAATTTTGAGATTTTCATTTAATTAATTTCTCTCTACTCCTGTCTCTGAGTTCGAAGGCTTTATGCCTTAGTGACAGCTGGGTAAACCATTTTCTAGAGGAATCCATTAACGGTTGTCAAACACAGCCCATTAATATTTGAATACAGTAACAATCTGACGTCAGAGCCAAACTATATCACCAGTTATTTTACAATATTAGTTTATTACAAACAGCATAAAATATCTGTAACTGTAAGTTACAGTTATTTACACCGTCATTTTTTTAAAAGTTTTATTGCGTAGTAACAATTTTTAACATGTCATGCAATCGTCAACATTATATACATAAATCCTGTCCTGCTGTTTAATCATCCCAGTGACTCATCATGAACTCATCCACAGAATAGAAGGCTTTAGCCATCAAGATATGTCTGAGTCGAGTTTTGAATTGACTTTGGTTGTTAATTGAAAATTATTCAAAAAGCCTGTTGATTAGTCTGACACCAACCTGATGTGGCATGTGGTCTGATAGTGCCAATCGGTGTTGTTGTGTTCGGAGGTTGTCCCTGCCTCTAGTGTAGTATTGGTGAACGTTCCTGCCACGAATTAAGGAAGAACGTGATCTGCAGTATAGTACCACCTCATACATGTAAAGGCAAGGTAAAGTCAGTAATTTTAACTCCCTAAAAGAATTCCGGCACAACTCTCTGTGGTTCAACTTAGCAATTATTCTAACAGCTTTTTTTTTTTTAACCCCTTTCAATTTTGCTTTTTGCATAACCTCCCCAAAGTCTCACTCCGTATTCCAGATGTGATCACACCATGCCATAGTAGGCCATGAGTAACACTCTAGGGGAACAGAACTTTGCAATATTACGCAACGCATATATGCCTGAAGCAGTTTTACCACAAACGTGGTCAATATGATCGTCCCAAGTCAGTCCTCTATCAAGGAACCAAGGAATTTTGTGGAATTTACCACCTCTAAAAGAGAGTCATCCACGAAGACGTGGGGTTGAGATTGGAGCTCCTGCTGTCGCAGGCAAAAACTCATTATATTGGATTTGGTTTTTTTATTTGATTTTAGATTCAGTTCACTGAAATGTTGGATGCAAGAACTCAGCTCTATAAAAGCTGTTATTTCTAACTCTTTGGATGTTTTTACTTTAACACAGAGAGTCGTATCATCGGCATATTGAATCAGTTCTCCCTTCTGGATCACTTTGTTAAATCTGCACACTTAGATTAAAAAAAGAAGTGGTCCGAGGATAAATCCCTGGGGGACTCCATGAACCATTATATTTTTATTTGAAGTTATATTTGAGATTTGTACACACTGGTGTCGATCTTTAAGATACGAAGTGAGTCAACTGTGTGGTAAACCTCTAATTCCAGATTTTCTAAAAGGTGCAACAGTATCTCATGGTGCACACAATCAAATGCTTTGGAGAGGTCAAGAAAAATACTAAGCACTTGTTCTTTACTCTCCAAGCCATCGATAACGGTGTCCAAAAGTTTATTGATTGCATCAATTACGGATCTTTCCTTTCTGAATCCAGATTGTTCTGGATTCAATAAATTTGACTCTCTATGAAGCTTGAAAGTCTATCATAGAAGATCCTTTCGTAAATCTTACTAAAGACAGGAAGAATTGAAATAGGACGATAATTGCTCACGAGTGAAGGGTCATTATTTTTCTGAATTGGAACAACTTCTGCTGCCTTCAAAAGTGACGGAAAACGTCCTGTTTCAAATGAAAAATTTATCAATTTTGTGAGGGGCTTCAGTAAGTGCTGAAAGCACCTTTTTAAAAGTCATACAGATAAGCCATTGGCGTCACAGTTTTTTTTTTTGCGCAGCCTCTGAATGGCACTAGCCACCTCCTTCTCACATACCGGGGTCAAGGCCATGGATGCAACTGACTCTCAAATATAATTTATGAATTGGGGTTTATTGAACATTGGGTCCGGTGAAGCTACAGTGGAAAAAATCTGTTAAATTGATTTGTAACAGTTAGTTTATCTTGAACTATATCTTCTCCAATTTTTATTTCAATCGGTTTGATTTATTGAAAAATTTTGATTGTTGTGCTGACGAGTTGAAAATTTTCCAAGCGGTTTTTGTAAATTCTCACAATTGCTCAAGACTTAATTGCTGTCATAAGCTTTAGAAGCTTGTATGACTTTTCTATAACTTTGTCTATATCTTCTCAAAAAGGTTTTGAAATTTTCGTTTTGGGTTGTTACGAATATTTTGTGAAAGAATTTGAGTTTTTCCCGTGAGATAAGAATTCCCTTGGTTATCCAAGAACACGATTTCGGGTGCTTTGATTGTGTAGTATTCTTGAAAGGGCAGGCTATGTCTACGTAATATAAAAATTCGTTGTGAAAAGCATGATACATGTCATCAACATTGTCATAGCTATTCAAATAGTGCCATGTCTCTCGTTTTAACAGATTATTGAGCAGACTGGCGTTTTGGGAATTAATATTCCTGGCAATATTGACTGGTGAAGAATGAGTTTCCAAAGTGAATCCACGAACCACAATCCCGAGTACATAGTGATCAGATACGGCAGTGTTCAAAACAGAGACTGTCGCATGAGGTATGTTAGTAATTTCGTTGTCGATAGCAGTACTCGACATAGCAGTCACTCGTGTAGGTGAGTTCATGGAACAATTTAAATTGAAATTACTTAAAATATCGCGAAGTCGCTGGCTTTAGCATTGACTCAACCAACTGCCATGACGGCGGAACGGTTAGTTACAGCGTTGACTCAACCTACTGCCACCATGGCGGAACCGTTAGTTACGGAGTTGACCCAACCAACTGCCATGACGGTGGAACGGTTAGTTACAGCGTAGGCTCAACCTACTGCCACAACGGCGGAACGGTTAGTTACAGCGTTGACTCAACCAACTGCCACAACGGCACAATGGTTAGTTACGGCTTTGACTCAACCAACTGCCATGACGGCGGAACGGTTAGTTACAGCGTTGACTCAACCAACTGCCATGACGGCGGAACGGTTAGGTACAGCGTTGATTCAACCAACTGCCACAACGGTGGAACGGTTAATTACGGCGTTCACTCAACAAACTGCCATGACGGTGGAAAGCATAAAGCACACGACATGAGACGAATATATATTTGTACTGTAGTGGTAGGATGGTCGGTCGTAAAGTTTGTTCTGAAATAAAGAAACTTGCGTTATATAAATATTACAATAAAAAATATGACACAATAAAGAATGTTACCTTGTTCGTTAGACTTTCAGTAATAAGCAAGCAATGTACTGTTGTTACATATTCATATGTCTACTTATTAGTTAAAATCAATAACTAAAAATATAATTCCACAATCTCTCATAGAAAAAACATTAACAGCATTCTATACACATTTTCGTTATAAACAGATTGGTTTTATTTGTTAATTTATATTATTAGTTAGCATCAGTATTTCAAACTGTAGTAAACATCTCTTAAAAGATAATAAATAAAATAAAAAAATATATATAACATTGTTTTTTGATTAAAATTGATTCATAATAAATATATTTGTACTTTGTTTACATTAGTTGAAGAAGTCGAATATTTTTTTATTTTTAATTAGGATATTTTATAAACTTGAAGCTTTAATAACTATGGTTTAAGATAAACAAATTCTTGATCTGATTTACTAACAGAGTTCAATACCAGAAACTGGTTGGTGAGCTGGTTGTAATGTGGCAGCTTATCAGAGTAAGTCGACTTGGAGGACTTATTAGTCCCCTATACCGCTTGTAGAGTGATCAGTGTCATAGATCATACTACTAAGTTCTAACAAACAGCTATTTGATTTAGTAATTAGCTTGGTCGTTAGTCGTTGAGGTGAGGAAAAGTAAGAGCATTAGCATCGAGGCAGATTGTAAAACTTGATTAAATCTTGCAGATTTCCTTGTTGGTTGGTGGGTTCATCTCTTATGACGTGTAAGGTGGGTGGTCACCTAGGCAATCAGTAAACTGTATCAGAGCCAGGTCAATAGCGTAAGGAATTGGGCTCGTCCCCACAGTTGTTACTTTCAGATTTCCTTGGTTGGTTGGTGGTTCGTCACTTATGACGTGTAAGGTGGGTGGTCACCTAGGCAATCAGTAAACTAGAGGTAACTTGATCAGAGCCAGGTTAATAGCGTAAGGAATTGGGCTCGTCCTCACAATTGTTACTTTCAGATTTCCTTGGTTGGTTGGTGGTTTGTCTCTTATGGCCTGTAAGGTGGGTGGTCACCTGGGCAATCTGATAACTGGAGGTAACTGGATCAGAGCCAGGTCAATAGCGTAAGGAATTGGGCTCGTCCCCACAATTGTTACTTTCAGATTTCCTTGGTTGGTTGGTGGTTTGTCTCTTATGGCCTGTAAGGTGGGTGGTCACCTGGGCAATCTGTAAACTGGAGGTAACTGGATCAGAGCCAGGTCAATAGCGTAAGGAATTGGGCTCGTCCCCACAATTGTTACTTTCAGATTTCCTTGGTTGGTTGGTGGTTCGTCTCTTATGACGTGTAAGGTGGGTGGTCACCTAGGGAATCTGTAAACTGGAGGTAACTGGATCACAGCCAGGTTAATAGCGTAAGGAATTGGGCTCGTCCCCACAGTTGTTACTTTCAGATTTCCTTGGTTGGTTGGTGGTTTGTCTCTTATGGCCTGTAAGGTGGGTGGTCACCTGGGCAATCTGTAAACTGGAGGTAACTGGATCAGAGCCAGGTCAATAGCGTAAGGAATTGGGCTCGTCCCCACAGTTGTTACTTTCAGATTTCCTTGGTTGGTTGGTGGTTTGTCTCTTATGGCCTGTAAGGTGGGTATCACCTGGGCAATCTGTAAACTGGAGGTAACTGGATCACAGCCAGGTTAATAGCGTAAGGAATTGGGCTCGTCCCCACAGTTGTTACTTTCAGATTTCCTTGGTTGGTTGGTGGTTTGTCTCTTATGATCTGTAAGGTGGGTGGTCACCTGGGCAATCTGTAAACTGTAGGTAATTGAATCAGAGCCAGGTCAATAGCGTAAGGAATTGGGCTCGTCCTCACAGTTGTTACTTTCAGATTTCCTTGGTTGGTTGGTGGTTCGTCACTTATGACGTGTAAGGTGGGTGGTCACCTAGGGAATCTGTAAACTGGAGGTAACTGGATCACAGCCAGGTTAATAGCATAAGGAATTGGGCTCGTCCCCACAGTTGTTACTTTGGATACATCAGAATATTAATTGAGTATTCAAAAGAATATAGATTTGTTTAATTAAGCCGTTTTTCTGGTAAATTCATGTTATTTTAAGACTTCTATCGCAATCACAACATTTACGTTAGTTTCGTGGTTTTATAGTATTGGTTTCTTAATTTATAATTGTCAACACAGTCAGAACAGGCCAGCAATCACAATTCATTGGTAAATAGTTCATTGGTAAATAGTTCATTACTAAATTATTACTAAGTAACCACCACAATCACCGTTATCCGACAAAACCGTCCCCAAGACTAACTCAAATCCAGTAAAAACCGTCACTTAGTAAATTATTACATTATACAAGTATAACTTAGTAATCAATGCAACTATCGATAACTGAATCCAATCCGACGTTAGTCACCACTAAGTAATAAGGTCAAAGCCGAAGTGAAAGTAACCGAGGTTTAAACTGGGTAATTACGTAATCATTAACTAATTAAACCTTTCTTCAGGCTAGTTTACGCTTTAATTACTACATTTACTACAATCCCTCGGGAAATATCAACTACTGTAATCATAGAACATAATGTCGTCGATAATGGTTCACATGCAAATACAATGGTAGAAGGTTATGACGAATGTCGTGTCCAGCAGTATTTACATCACAAGTAACTATAGTATTGTCCTCGGTAAGTGAATTGTCCTGGGGTCTAGGGTACAATTGTTAATACGCATTTCTTATATCTCGTCTCAAGTTGAGTCACGTTAATCCTTTTTGGTCAAAATCGGTTAAATGCCCGCAATAGAACTGAATCGAGAAACTTCCTACCGTAACTTAACCTCACCTTAGCCTAACCTAACCCAAGCAGATCTCGGTTACTACCTAGCTGATCACGGGTGCTACCCAAGCTGATCACGGGTGCAACCCAAGCTGATCACGGGTGCAACCCAAGCAGATCACGGTTGCTACCTAGCTGATCACGGGTGCTACTCAAGCAGATCACGGTTGCTACCTCGGTGATCACGGATGCTACCTAAGCTGATCGGGTGCTACCCAAGCTGATCACGGTTGCTACCTCAGTGATCACGGATGCTACCTAAGCTGATCGGGTGCTACCCAAGCTGATCACGGGTGCTACCCAAGCAGATCACGGTTGCTACCTCGGTGATCACGGATGCTACCTAAGCTGATCGGGTGCTACCCAAGCTGATCACGGTTGCTACCTCAGTGATCACGGATGCTACCTAAGCTGATCGGGTGCTACCCAAGCTGATCACGGGTGCTACCCAAGCAGATCACGGTTGCTACCTCGGTGATCACGGATGCTACCTAAGCTGATCGGGTGCTACCCAAGCTGATCACGGTTGCTACCTCAGTGATCACGGATGCTACCTAAGCTGATCGGGTGCTACCCAAGCTGATCACGGGTGCTACCCAAGCAGATCACGGTTGCTACCTCGGTGATCACGGATGCTACCTAAGCTGATCGGGTGCTACCCAAGCTGATTACGTATGCTACCTATCCTACACCAGCCGGATTGACACTTAATCACGGTTGGTTACCCCTCATACTATCTTCTAACAAAACACCATCATTTTACAACACCCCAAGTTTATAGCAACAGTTTCAAATGTTTGACTATCCTTTTTTCCTATTAAATATAAATAATAACAAATTTATTTTCCTCACTATTAGATAAAAAAATTAAAAACAGAACAGAAAAACTCTCTACTCTCTGATTTTTGTCCTGTTTTCCCCGATCTGACCAATATTATGTTTATAATACAGGGTGGAAAAAAATATTGAAACGCTTTCACAACGTTTGTATGACTTCACTTGTAAAAGTGAAATCTTGTACACCACCATGGATACAAAGAACACAATTTTTGACGCAATTAGCGTCATTTCATCTTTTCAGGGGACGGCCCACTTAGAGTGGAACGAAAATCTTTGATGTAAGCTTAGGTCGAGTTTGGTATCAAATTGAATGTCTATTCAATAGAAATTAATTGCCGGCAACTGGACTTCGAAAGGTCTATCTTTTCCAGAGTAGCGGTCATTTTAATTTCAAAGTAACTCATATTTCTCCACTATTTAACGATTTTAAGTAAATTATTCTGATCAAAAATGATACTTTATGGAACACAATAACTAAAAAAAATTAAACTATCAAATTACCTATGGAAAAAATACAGTTGTTGTGAAAGCTATTGAATAAATATATATTTACTCATTATTGAATAAATTATATTAAATTGTTTATAATTAACATTTAAAATGAAATCATATATATATATATATATATATATATTTCTAAGATCATATATATATATATGAGGTCATGTTTCTTACGGAGGTAAGAAAATCTTTCATCCATTAGAAAACCATTGTTATTTTCTCCCTGCATGTTGGTAGTTTATCGTTAAGATTAGAGAAACAGTTACTCAATTAGGGGGTTTTGTTTCATTGTACCTTTTAACTTGGTAATTCGTTTTATTTTTAGATCTTTTTGATATTTTTGAGTTTATGATTTTGTTCCTTTATATTTGATTATTTAATTTTGTAACTTAATTATTTTTGTCATTTATTAGTTCATTTAGATATTGCTGTAATGTTAAATTGTTTAGTATGTGTACCTGATTATTCGAGTGTAAAACTGATGCCATTTTGTGGTCTGTTGTCTTTATTCCGGTATCTTTTTCCACGATAATACTTTAAGCACCTTAGCTCCACAGCTACTAGCCTTAGCACGATTAATGTAATTGTTTAATGTAAATTTACTATTTTAGTTCTCTTCTTATTAATTGTCACTTTTTTATTCATTTTTATTATTCTTAGTATTGTTACTAGATTATATTAGTTGAATTACATTGTACAAACATGCATAAACTTTATATTGATTTCATGCTATTACCATATTTATCCTATTAGTTGCTCTCTCAATTAGCAGAACATGCTAGAGAGCAGTATTTTTAATATACTGCATGCTATTCTATGTAAAAGCAATAAATATATAAATTTAAATATAGATGCATGCAAATTACGATACATGTAAAGCTACTATCTGTATGTATATAAATACTTGATTAAGTAGAATAATTTTATAACTTTATAAAACTGAACATTCAATAACATGTCTAGACTCGCCACCTGCATCACCCGCGCCGTGTACCGAATGTGCAACTTTCTTATTTTAGTCGTGATAAATGTCCGCTTTCTGTGTTTTTTTTTTTTTAGTAACAGTAAGAATAAACATTAGTTACTATAACCAGTAAGAATAAACATTAGTTACCATAAACAGTAAGAATAAACATTAGTTACTATAATCAGTAAGAATAAAAATTAGTTACTATAAACAGTAAGAATAAACATTAGTTACTATAAACAGTAAGAATAAACATTAGTTACTATAACCAGTAAGAATAAACATTAGTTAATATAACCAGTAAGAATAAACATTAGTTACTATAACCAGTAAGAATAAACATTAGTTACTATAACCAGTAAGAATAAACATTAGTTACTATAAACATTAAGAATAAACATTAGTTACTATAAACAGTAAGAATAAACATTAGTTACTATAACCAGTAAGAATAAACATTAGTTACTATAACCAGTAAGAATAACCCTTAGTTACTATAACCAGTAAGAATAAACATTAGTTACTATAAACAGTAAGAATAAACATCAGTTACTATAAACAGTAAGAATAAACATTGTTTACTATAACCAGTAAGAATAAACCTTAGTTACTATAACCAGTAAGAATAAACATTCGTTACTATAAACATTAAGAATAAACATTAGTTACTATAAACAGTAAGAATAAACATTATTTACTATAACCAGTAAGAATAAACATTAGTTACTATAAACAGTAAGAATAAACATTAGTTACTATAACCAGTAAGAATAAACATTAGTTACTATAACCAGTAAGAATAAACATTAGTTACTATAAACAGTAAGAATAAACATCAGTTACTATAAACAGTAAGAATAAATATTAGTTACTATAACCAGTAAGAATAACCCTTAGTTACTATAACCAGTAAGAATAAACATTAGTTACTATAAACAGTAAGAATAAACATTAGTTACTATAAACAGTAAGAATAAACATTAGTTACTATAACCAGTAAGAATAACCCTTAGTTACTATAACCAGTAAGAATAAACATTAGTTACTATAAACAGTAAGAATAAACATTAGTTACTATAAACAGTAAGAATAAACATTAGTTACTATAACCAGTAAGAATAAACATTAGTTACTATAAACAGTAAGAATAAACATTAGTTACTATAACCAGTAAGAATAACCCTTAGTTACTATAACCAGTAAGAATAAACATTAGTTACTATAAACAGTAAGAATAAACATTAGTTACTATAACCAGTAAGAATAACCATTAGTTACTATAACCAGTAAGAATAGACATTAGTTACTATAAACAGTGAGAATAGACATTAGTTACTATAAACAGTGAGAATAGACATTAGTTACTATAAACAGTGAGAATAGACATTAGTTACTATAAACAGTGAGAATAAACATTAGTTACTATAAACAGTGAGAATAAACATTAGTTACTATTAACAGTAAGAATAAACATTAGTTACTATAAACAGTAAGAATATACATTAGTTACTATAAACAGTAAAAATAAGCATTAGTTACTATAAACAGTAAGAATACACATTAGTTACTATAAACAGTAAGAGTTACTATAAACAGTAAGAATATACAATAGTTACTATAAACAGTGAGAATAAACATTAGTTACTATAAACAGTAAGAGTTACTATAAACAGTAAGAATATACAATAGTTACTATAAACAGTGAGAATAAACATTAGTTACTATAAACAGTAAGAGCTACTATAAACAGTAAGAATATACAATAGTTACTATAAACAGTGAGAATAAACATTAGTTACTATAAACAGTAAGAATAAACATTAGTTACTATAAACAGTAAGAATAAACATTAGTTACTATAAACAGTAAGAATAGACTTTAGTTACTATAAACAGTAAGAATAGACATTAGTTACTATAAACAGTAAGAATAAACATTAGTTACTATAAACAGTAAGAAAAAACATTAGTTACTATAAACAGTAAGAGTTACTATAAACAGTAAGAATATACAATAGTTATTATAAACAGTAAGAATAAACATTAGTTACTATAAACAGTAATAATAAACATTAGTTACTATAAACAGTAAGAATGTACATTAGTTACTATAAACAGTAAGAATAAACATTAGTTACTATAAACAGTAAGAATATACATTAGTTACTATAAACAGTAAGAATTTACATTAGTTACTATAAACAGTAAGAATTATCATTAGTTACTATAAACAGTAAGAATAAACATTAGTTACTATAAACAGCAAGAATAAACATTAGTTACTATAAACAGTAAGAATAAACATTAGTTACTATAAACAGTAAGAATAAACATTAGTTACTATAAAAAGTAAGAAAAACATTAGTTACTATAAACAGTAAGAATAAACATTAGTTACTATAAACAGTAAGAATAAACATTAGTTACTATAAACAGTAATAATAAACATTAGTTACTATAACCAGTAAGAATAAACATAGTTACTATAAACAGTAAGAGTTACTATAAACAGTAAGAATATACAATAGTTATTATAAACAGTAAGAATAAACATTAGTTACTATAAACAGTAAGAATAAACATTAGTTACTATAAACAGTAAGAGTTACTATAAACAGTAAGAATATACAATAGTTATTATAAACAGTAAGAATAAACATTAGTTACTATAAACAGTAATAATAAACATTAGTTACTATAAACAGTAGGAATAAACATTAGTTACTATAAACAGTAAGAATATACAATAGTTATTATAAACAGTAAGAATATACAATAGTTATTATAAACAGTAAGAATAAACATTAGTTACTATAAACAGTAAGAATAAACATTAGTTACTATAAACAGTAAGAGTTACTATAAACAGTAAGAATATACAATAGTTATTATAAACAGTAAGAATAAACATTAGTTACTATAAACAGTAAGAATAAACATTAGTTACTATAAACAGTAAGAGTTACTATAAACAGTAAGAATATACAATAGTTATTATAAACAGTAAGAATAAACATTAGTTACTATAAACAGTAATAATAAACATTAGTTACTATAAACAGTAAGAATGTACATTAGTTACTATAAACAGTAAGAATAAACATTAGTTACTATAAACAGTAAGAGTTACTATAAACAGTAAGAATATACAATAGTTATTATAAACAGTAAGAATAAACATTAGTTACTATAAACAGTAAGAATAAACATTAGTTACTATAAACAGTAAGAGTTACTATAAACAGTAAGAATATACAATAGTTATTATAAACAGTAAGAATAAACATTAGTTACTATAAACAGTAATAATAAACATTAGTTACTATAAACAGTAAGAATGTACATTAGTTACTATAAACAGTAAGAATAAACATTAGTTACTATAAACAGTAAGAATATACATTAGTTACTATAAACAGTAAGAATTTACATTAGTTACTATAAACAGTAAGAATTATCATTAGTTACTATAAACAGTAAGAATAAACATTAGTTACTATAAACAGTAATAATAAAGATTAGTTACTATAAACAGTAAGAATAAACATTAGTTACTATAAACAGTAAGAATAAACATTAGTTACTATAAAAAGTAAGAATAAACATTAGTTACTTTAAACAGTAAGAATAAACATTAGTTACTATAAACAGTAAGAATAAACATTAGTTACTATAAACAGTAATAATAAACATTAGTTACTATAACCAGTAAGAATAAACATTAGTTACTATAAACAGTAAGAATAAACATTAGTTACTATAAACAGTAATAATAAACATTAGTTACTATAAACAGTAATAATAAACATAGTTACTATAAATAGTAAGAATAAACATTAGTTACTATAAACAGTAATAATAAACATTGGTTACTATAAACAGTAACAATAAACATTAGTTACTATAAACAGTAAGAATAAACATTAGTTACTATAAAAAGTAAGAATAAACATTAGTTACTATAAACAGTAAGAATAAACATTAGTTACTATAAACAGTAAGAATAAACATTAGTTACTATAAACTGTAAGAATAAACATTAGTTACTATAAACAGTAATAATAAACATTAGTTACTATAAAAAGTAAGAATAAACATTACAATTTAATGCTACATAAACATTATTATTCATTATTATTATTATGTTAATAAATATTATTATTCATATTATTCATGTAAATGTAAATTCATTATCTATACCAATATCGGCCAGTAGTTGTGAAGTGTCAGATAATTGCTTTTTCATTTCAGATTGTAATCGGATGAGAAATACGGTTGACTGCTCATGTATCTACCACGGCATCATCAATTAGACGTGTTTTATTGTAATTATTCTCGAGACTGTGTTCATTTTGCACTTGCAAAAAGTACTTGAGTTTTATTTACAGCATTGTTTATGTATGTAACATAGTTACATTACATGTATTGCTGTCCTTGACAAATTACATGCTAAATTAATAAACTCGGTTCATCCCTTTTTAAACTAATATTTTTTAACATGTTGTTAAACTTATAGTTTTTGCAAAAAACTATTTGTTGTATTGGTAGATCAATAACAACATTTAGAACGATATTTTGTACAACTTATTTCCATGTTTGGTTCTTATATAAAAATGGGTCCGTTTCTATCAAATCGCATAGTAGTTTTAATTAAAAGTAAAATTAATAAACACTCAAGTATAGTACAACATTAAACAATTTTAGTTCTATAAAAAATATTTAAACAGTTAACATTTATTTAAAACATTACTAATTTAATTAGTGGCACATTTTAACGAATCCTAATAAATAAATTAAAAATATAAATGATACATTTTACATTATTATTTCTTCATGTACTATATTTTTGTGCTCTAAAAAACAATATTTATTTGTATTTCACTACTTTCATTTTATATAAAGTTTGGAGATTTGCAAGAGTTATTGCAAAATGGCATCTTTAGTATGAACTAAACTATAGATTCTGATATCCGAGACGATCATTAGGCAAAAAGCACGTTTAGGTTCAATAGTTTACCAGATGTAGTTTTACTCTACTCAGGTACAAAGTATGAAATGTAGAAAATAACCCGTATTTATCGGCAAATTTCCATAGTAACCCACGATCTGATCTACATCGATTCTCAATCAATAGGCCTAAGAACAGTCATGATACAATACATTTATCGTTTATACAATCTCATCACTCTCCTGCCGACGAAATCAATGATTGTTAGTTAAGGTGATGTATGTCAGACCTGATGTGTACAGATCAGCTGATTGTTCAAGGAAGTAATTCTAAACAGCTGCAACGACTGCAACAACCCAACCACAACAACATTACTCACATACGTGAGGTCAGGAAGACAATCAGTACAGAGTCTACAAAAAAGGCGGGAGATGTAGGATTTATGCGAAGGAGAAAGTTGAATAAATGACGAAACACTAAGGTTCTTGAACTTTGACCTCAATCGATGGTTGGATCGAGTCGGCCGCGGTCCATCAAGGACACTTACGACAAAGTAACATCCAACACAGTGTTGCACAGGCTCGCTGCCATCTCAATTGTGTCCAACAGCTGACTGATTGAAGAATCGACTTAAAAAAAATGTGAAGGGATTTCAAAGTATTATGATTTATTTTTATACCTGGAAATTATTTTTATTTGGTTTTAGACTTCACTGAATGACAATTGCAAAGTATATTATGACAATGATGGAATCTGTTTAAACGATTTTAGGAAAAAGAGACTTCTTGTTTAGTTAAAAGATTCTTAACATATTTTTTACTATAACTAATTATATCAAATTCATCAAACTTGAATAAAATCACTGGCATCATTTGTTAAAAGGAAATCAACACTGGATGTCTTAAAATGAGCGTGTATATATAATTGTAATATTTTACAATTAACGTTTTTTAAGAATTCTTGTTCTATAGTGATCAATCCAAAGATTGGATGACAGCACTCAAATTAGCAGCAATTCTCCATCCTCACGTCTCCCCGCTTTTCTCTCCATTTCTCCATAGGTCTCACAAATCACAAATCTCCTCTGATTTGTTCCATGTGCCTCAGTCGTGGTCTACCTCGAGGTATCTTTGCATTAATATAACCCTCAAATATATTGATGGCCAAAAAGACCAACTCTTCTTTCAACAAATGATTTCCGCAAGCTTCTATCTCTCCACTCTCCTGAGAACCTCGTCGTTTGTCACTGTATCAATCCACTTTATTTTAAGCATTCGTCTGTAGCACCACATGTCAAAAGCCTGCAACCTATTACATTCCTTTGTCCGCAGGGTCCAGGTTTCACAAGGACAAGCCACACTCCTAACATATGCTTTCATTAATCTTTTTCTTATTTCAAGACTGATCTTCTTATTAGAGGTAGTCTTATCTTGAGCAATTCTGCTTCTTATTTTTATATTACTTCGTCCATCTCTACTGATCTTACTTCCTAAATAAAACGAGTCAACTTGTTTATAATGTCATAAATATAACATTATGTTCCGACAAGAATTATTACTCTTAGATCAGGAAATGGAAAACTGATGATCATAATACTGTTTCATATTTAAAGAAATGTGACGTCTTTCAATTAGACTAATAATATCAGTTATTTTTTATCTCTATGGCCAAGCGATTTTAGCTTGATAAATTGTAATAGTAATAACTATAACATGATCTATTTAATTAAGGCATTTAAGTACTAGCCTGTAAATATTACAACATTTCATACATATTTTTTATGAAACTTGGAATGAAGTTTATAATGCTGATTCAGTTCATGAACAACAAGAGTTGTATTATTATACAACTGTGTTCCGTTCCTCAATAAGAGTAAAACAACAACAAAAATAGATCAAACTAGTAAGTTGGAGTACGAATAACTATGTCAAGGAAATATAATTCTTATTCTAAAAAAATATGAAGGTGTTAAGAAACTAATATACCTTACTACTACAATGAAATTTAGATTTATTCAACTAAATGCCAAAATAAAATTACTAATTCAATGAAAGAAAACGTAATAATTCGAAGAAACTGGGATATTATAAAAAATGAAATTGCAGACAGCAATGGTAGTAATTTAACTGAAATAAGGACGGATAGTGAAATAAAATTACATATTTGATAGATATTGCCAGTCATCTACTTTGCATATAGATTACGTCATACATGTATGTTGCAACAGGTAATACATAATATAACCCGTTCATCGTAGCTGACCGTCATCGACCATATGGAAGGTCAGCGGCTTCAGCACGAGGCCTTGAAAATCCGCCCCAAATGTATATGAATTAAATGTCAAAAATAAAATTATTTGAAAACTTTATCTGGTCATGATGGTGTACCATCACTGGATATTAGATTTTAGAAAATACTATGTTTATGAGCTCCACTGACCCAAAAACCTAATTTCATGGTCATACTGCTTAAGAATCCTGGTGAGGCCGTTGGCCGATCTTCCTCACGGGGCGATATGCCCAGATCCACAAATGCGACTGTAGCAGAGTGCCTCGGTGAGGCCGCAGGCCAAGTTCCTCAAAGAGGCTAAAGGTAAACGCGGAAGACCTCCTCGAACCTAAATCTTATTAATAACCTACAAGGTAGAGTAACAACAAACGATTCTGAGGATCCTCTGGGAGATATGGATGCTACCTCATCAGTTTGCAAAATTCAACTGAGCGAAGCTCGGTCTCCTTTTACTGTAATTTAAAATAAATCATATATTGGAGTATGGATTTCAAAGGGGCGTTTGACAGCATTTGCTCTATTGTAATGGCTGTTGAAATCGTACAATTTTACTAAATATATACAATCAGAGTACATTTTAGTGAACAAATATTCAGTATTTCGTATTTTAGAACAATCAAACTTGAACTTATGTTCTTACATTCAAAATGTCTAAGTTCTTCAATGGTACTAAAATTAATTTAAAAATTTGGACGAATGAGTTTGAAATTTGTTGTAAATAAATCCACATAAATTTAAAAATAAATTCATGATTATAAATGTAGATATTATAAATTCAAGCGGTACATTTTTTTAGATATAAAACTACTTAAAATCTATCATGGATACCTCACATTAAAGATGAAAGCAGTAAGATGAGTTCTGGCACATTCATGATTACAACTCTTTCTAATTTCTGTGATAGAATTATTAAACATTTTTTATAAAATGTACAAACCCATTAAACATATGGTGTTTTTTTGTTGTTGTAATAATCTTGAGGTAACAGGTTTCTACAAATACAATCCATTAGAATAACAGATGTATTAGTGTAACAGATTTTATGAATGAGATCATATCATAATTATTAATTATGATAATTTAAAGTTATTATAATAGCCTCTTTATATAAAATCGTTTGTCCAAGCTATTTTAATAACATTGAATCAAAATTCAACAAAACATCAACCATAATCTTTTGGATCATTCATATACAGAACGGATTTAACAACGATGGCGTCAAATAATTTCAGATGATTAAAATAATAAAGTTTTTATTTAACTTTATAAAAACTTGTTTAACATATGATTAAAAAAATAACACAATCAAACAATTCTTAGAAGAAAATTTATTAGAAATGAACATTTATAATAAAAACACTTTTTGGATTACGTCTTTATAAAAATTTCAAAATCGGTATACTGTATTATAATTATAATAATACCTAAATCGTGGAAATGATAATATTTTATTGAAATAAAAATTATAACTAACTTTCCACTTAATATATTGCATAGTGGCCAATAATTTCACAATAGCGTTTTGTTGAGTACGCTTTGTTTGGTTCTTTATCAGCTGTTATTGTGAACGAGTCAGTTGCGTAATATTTTCCTACCAGTTTTGCTTTAAAAATAAACTCATTGTTGACACATATGCTAAAAGTGCAATCTTTCAATAGTGATCTGTTTTCCTGCTTAAATCTCGTTTCCTAACATCATGTGCTGTTTATACTCTTTTAATTATTTGAAAATAATAACTGTTCAGCGAATTTGAAAATGTGTAAATTTCAAAACCTGAGTTATCTTCCATACACAACGTCTGGACACCCTGACAACCCACCCAACACCCACCCGCCCAACTATTAACGCACAGTGGTTTCACCCACCCATCAACACACACAAATACAGTGGTATTGAACTTCTATGAGCCAACCACTGTAATTATAATGTAATTAATGTATTTTTACAATGTACGTATTTACCACTAATTAGTATATATACGATATTTAGAATGTCGTCAGACGTTTAGCTCATTGGTATCGTCTATGTTATAGTATTTTATTTATTTATTGTTGCTGCGAGTTCCAAGAAAGAGTACAGATGCTCAGCAACAGTAAAATATACCTACAACATGATTAATATAAATTAAATAAATATTAATATAAATTACTCATATTTATTTTCAATCAGATAGTTTCATCATTTAGGGGTCTTTTTATTTAATGTGGCCGATTCCCAAACTGCCAAACTAAGAAAGTCAACAACTCTAGCTAGAGTGGATACACAATCTCAAAGTCAACAACTCTAGCTAGAGTGGACACACAATCTCAAAGTCAACAACTCTAGCTAGAGTGGACGCACAATCTCAAAGTCAACAACTCTAGCTAGAGTGGACGCACAATCTCAAAGTCAACAACTCTAGCTAGAGTGGACGCACAATCTCAAAGTCAACAACTCTAGCTAGAGTGGACGCACAATCTCAAAGTCAACAACTCTAGCTAGAGTGGACGCACAATCTCAAAGTCAACAACTCTAGCTAGAGTGGACACACAATCTCAAAGTCAACAACTCTAGCTAGAGTGACACACAATCTCAAAGTCAACAACTCTAGCTAGAGTGGACACACAATCTCAAAGTCAACAACTCTAGCTAGAGTGGACACACAATCTCAAAGTCAACAACTCTAGCTAGAGTGGACACACAATCTCAAAGTCAACAACTCTAGCTAGAGTGGACACACAATCTCAAAGTCAACAACTCTAGCTAGAGTGGACGCACAATCTCAAAGTCAACAACTCTAGCTAGAGTGGACGCACAATCTCAAAGTCAACAACTCTAGCTAGAGTGGACGCACAATCTCAAAGTCAACAACTCTAGCTAGAGTGGACGCACAATCTCAAAGTCAACAACTCTAGCTAGAGTGGACACACAATCTCAAAGTCAACAACTCTAGCTAGAGTGGACACACAATCTCAAAGTCAACAACTCTAGCTAGAGTGGACACAAAATCTCAAAGCCAGCGGGCTAACAGATGCTTTTCTATTTCAACTGTACGGTTCAGGTTTAATATTATTAAACGTTATAGAGAACTGTACGATTAATAAAAGTCCAACCGAGTAGACCATGGTCCAATAGATTGGACTTGTAATTCGTAATAATGATAATATGAGTTTTTTAGTTTTAGCCATGATTGACATTTCAAGTTTTTCTAATTTGACTCAATTGTTTACAACAATCACAGTACACTTGAGCAGTTTTTCACACATCACACGAAACTTCAGTTATTACCAGGTCTGTTCTTCAGGATTCATTTTGCTTGTCTACCTCAAGAAGTCAATAGAAAAATATTTTTGATTTTTAAGTTCATTAAATACTCTAATATAAGTTAAAATTTGAATATAAATTAGTAATTTGAACTTGTATCTAGTTAACAGATTCTGTTAAAAACTCACATAACATTTGAGTCCTTATTTTTGTAATTTTATCCAAACTAGATATTTATCATGTATATAAATAAAGTAGTGGGAGTTTGAAACAAAAAAACTGTATTGTAAACACATAATCAAGGGGGAAAAACCAAAACATAGTACATTAACATAATATAACATATCAGGATTAAACCGAGTCCTTGCTCCGTGCATGTTACACATTAGATTCTGCAGTTGTACATTTAGGTTCTACTAACTGGACTCAACTCTGCAGATCTATAAAATGTCAGATAATGCGTGTCACCTGAAGACAGCCAGTGTGGAGAATTCGAAACGTTTTGAATACTCACACTAATAATTGGACATGTCCGAAAAAGTTACAGTATTTTATTTATTTATTGTTGTTGTGTGTTCCAAGAAAGAGTAAAAATGCTCAGCAACAATAAAATATACCTGGTTCCGTAAATAAATTACTTATATTTATTTTCGATTTGAAAACTAGTTTTTAAAAACACGTGGAAAAGGTATGTTTTTTTTCAATAAACTAAGATAATGTGACAATGTTGTTGTTATAGGAATAATAATTCATAGAAAAGGCACATTGACCAAGTTATCCTACAGGAAAACACGTTAGTGGACCGATTTATAAAATATAAATTACATACGGAACTGTCATAAATATATAGTTATGATTTTATTTGATTTTTTAAAATGTTTATTTCTTCCAAAGCGATTAGAGTTGTTTGAACATTGATAAAAAAGGCCTGATTGAATATGTTTCTTCCGCAGTAGTTAATTGTAATGGTTTATTACTAGGTGATGTTAAAGTTTGATGACATAAATATAATCATCCAAGTTTCCTTTGATGTGGAAACTTTCCGAGTAACTGACTATAGTGTAATAAAGACAGAATAAGAACTTACAGATGGATGTACTGCATGTTAAATTACAATTTCGTAAATGATGAATTTCTGTTTCAATGAACTTATTTCATAATTAATTGAGTGGAATGGGTCTGAAAGTAGTGACAAGACTGATTGAAGCGTTTCGCAGCTTTGTGTTTACTTCTCACTTTCTTGAGCGCGAGTTTCAAAATCGTGTTATTGAGTTTAGTTACAAGACGTAAAACTTTAAGTATTGTTCATTTCATCAAGTGCAGAAGTAATTAATTCATGAAAAGGGTGTATTAAAATACCTCTAAAACTATTGGGCTGTATTAAATAGTTATTAGGTTGGCAAACTAAGATATAGTAAACTCACGTAACCATACATTTACCTTCACGTAACCATACATTTACCTTCACGTAACCATACATTTACCTTCACGTAACCATACATTTACCTTCACGTAACCATACACTTACCTTCACGTAACCATACACTTACCTTCACGTAACCATACATTTACCTTCACGTAACCATACATTTACCTTCACGTAACCATACATTTACCTTCACGTAACCATACATTTACCTTCACGTAACCATACATTTACCTTCACGTAACCATACATTTACCTTCACGTAACCATACATTTACCTCCACGTAACCATACATTTACCTCCACGTAACCATACATTTACCTCCACGTAACCATACATTTACCTCCACGTAACCATACATTTACCTTCACGTAACCATACACTTACCTTCACGTAACCATACACTTACCTTCACGTAACCATACACTTACCTTTACGTAACCATACACTTACCTTCACGTAACCATACATTTACCTCCACGTAACCATACATTTACCTCCACGTAACCATACATTTACCTCCACGTAACCATACATTTACCTTCACGTAGCCATACACTTACCTTCACGTAACCATACACTTACCTTCACGTAACCATACACTTACCTTCACGTAACCATACATTTACCTTCACGTTTTGCCCACCAATAAATACAATACTGTCCTTTAGGGCTCAGTTATAGATTCATACAACATTCAAAAGTGAATTACTTTAATCATGAATCTGTGCAACCTGTTTTTATTTATACAGGGTGACAAGTCTTAGGACGACTTTATAACTTTTAAACGACAAGAGATATCACAACCAAATTTGGCATACCGTTACTGATAATAGTAAGCTACTTTTCTGTGTACTTGGTGATCAGATGTAATTTTTGGGGTACGGCCCGTTAGGAGTAAGAAGAAAATCTTTAACGGCAGCCTATGTTGATTTGTACATCATTTTAAAGGTCTAGTTAAACTGAAAACAATGTCGCAGACCAGACTCTAAAAGGTTGATCCAGTCAGAAGTAATTGCTGTTAAAAATTTAAAACATTTTTAATACTTACGAGTTTAAAAGTTAAAAAAAAAATATATATATTGTACTTACGAATAACAGAATGTTACGAGTTGAAGGAAATACTTATTGAACTACTTCAAAAGTAGGTGTTCAAAATGTTCCCCGTTGACCGTCTGGCAATGTGCTAACCGGTTATAAAAGTTGGCTACTGCTTTTTTTATATATTCTCGTGGAATAGCTTGAGCTTCCTGTGCTATCCTGTGTCTAAGATCAATCATATCTTTGTCTTTGTGGTAGCCCCATAAAAAATGGTCCAGCTGAGTTAGGTCAGGGGAACGAGCTGACCACTCAATCGCTCCACGTCTTCCAATCCACCGGTGACGGAATACTGTATCTAAGTATTGCCTCACTTAAACACCAAAAAAAAAAAAAAAAAAAAAAAAAAAAAAAAACATATTTGGGAGTTAGCGCCAAGACTAGCTTGGAGAGCAGAAACTATCTCATTTTGGAGCATATCTTGATACTTGTTGACATTAAATGTCCCTTCAAGTATTTCCTTTAACTTGTAACTTTCTGTTATTCGTAAGTACAATGTATTAAACATTTTTAAAACTTTGAACAGCAATTACTTCCGACTGGATCAACCTTTTAAAGTATGGTTTGCGGCATTGCTTTCATTTTAACTAGACCTTTAAAATGATGTACACATCAACATAGGCTGTCATTAAAGATTTTCTTCTTACTCCTAACGGGCCGTACCCCAAAGATGATATCTGATCACCACGTACACAGAAAAGTAGCTTACTATTACCAGTTACGGTATGTCAAATTTGGTTGTTTAAAAGTTATAAAGTCGTCCTAAGACTTAATTATCACCTGTATACAGTGAACATGTGTGACTAAAACATACTTGTGTTAGATAGAAGTCATATTTGAAACGATTTGTATATATTACCAAAATTTGAAATCCATGTTTGATAGCTAATTATTTGATGCTAGATAGGCTATATGTTCAAAGGAAACTTTTGCTTATTATTTTTGTATCAAGAAGAAGGAAACAGAGGTCACACCCGATAGTGCGCTCAATGTGTGTCGATTAGTTATTTCTCCAAATTGCCATGCGATGACAAGGCCAGCAACTTGTCAGTCCCTCCTTTATTACCCCTAAATCCTCAATGGTTGCCATAGTAATCTATATATGACTGACATTGAGGCTTTCATTGTGGCCATAAGAAAGTGACCTCAGTATCTTTTTCTCTGTGGTCTACTATCATATTCCGAAGTTGTACCAACCCCTCTTGGAACAATCTTTATATTAAACTTGACAAGGATTATTACAATAATCAGCCAAATCATGTAATTTACAAAAAGATTCAATTAAATATCCAATATTGCCCAATCCAACTTACGTGTAAGAATGGGTGGGTGGGTTCAACTATTCACTATCTGAGACTAACTCAGCAATTGCATTGACAGTACCACTGCACAATACGGACTAAACGTCTGGCGCCATCCTAAATTTCGTATGTATAATAATTAGTGGTAAATACATCGTAACATATATACATACATTATAATTAAAGTAGTTGGCAAATAAAAATTCAACAAAACCACTATTCTTGTAAGTGTTGATGGGTGTCAATATTACCTAACGTTTATGGGTGGGTGGGAGAAAACCACTGTGCGTGCATGGGCGGGCGGGTGGGGTCTTGGGTACGATTGGCCAGGCTTCTGTACCTGGTAACGGCCCCTCAGTCAAAAGGATTATTGTATGCCCTCCCTTACAGGACTTCAAACCACATCCAATCTAAGGTCCTTAGAGAACCTTGAAATTGCCTTGATGTTTTGCTATGCTACACCTTGGCCACGTTCTGATACACCGCCCAAAGTGAAGTATTAGGTGGTAAGTCTTTGGTGGTAGTCAGGGTCCGGATTTGTGTGTGAAAGATAACTGAGTATCAGGCTTGTCAGTTAGCTGAAAATCAGGCCAACACTACGTGGATCGGATTCCACGTAACGCTGTAAGTCCCATAGTTTACCTGGTTATTGGGCTATTAATAAATCGCTCTTTGAACAGTCGGCCTTAATTAGTAACCACCACACCTACCTACATTCGTTCATCAACACTCACCACAATCATGCACCCCTAATATTCCCTCATATCTTGAAGAGTAGCGTCTTAATAATGAATAATAATGAATCCTTCTATAAATCAGTCAAAACCATATAAATTTGTACTGATTGTCATAAACGTTCCTAAAATATTATAAACAGTACTCTGGATTCAGTTTAGATCCATCACTCTGTTTCAAAATAAATTAAAAGTTTGCTATTTTATGTTAATATTATTTTATTTCATAATGATTTTACTGTTTTCAATATTTTACTTAAGTTTTATGTTTATTCTTAAGTTTCTCAATTTTTTATTGCTGTATGCCTGTTCTGAATCTTTGTATATACATTGATATTTAGTTTATTAATTAATACGGGTTTCCTTTTTATATAAATTAGATATTTTGAAACATGTCAAAAATGTATGTGCTGCTAAATACTTGTATAGTATTAGCTTGTAGACATTTTTAATAACTAAATAAACTGTGACGTCTAGTATACACCCTCAATGTACAAAGTGACAGTCTCTGGAGGGTCATCACAGAACTTCTTGAGGCTGTCGACTCATTAACTTCAGAGTTACTTACCAATTAGAAGTGGAAGTCAGGGATCGAGAAGTTAGGGACGTAATTTAATTAAACTGCCCCCCCCAAAAAGTGGCCTTTTTCAACAATTAATTAATTTTTGGCAGTATTTAAAAAAGTAAAAGCTTTTAAAGATTTATACAATTTATAATGTGGTTATTTGTTAGAGTCCACGAATCATTCGTTTTTACGAGATTGTTTATTAGGTTATAATTAATCGATATGATTAATGTTTTTTTTTAATTACTTATATTGAAATCCATTATTGTTCTTGATTCTATATTTAAACTTTCGTAATTCAAAATTTGTATATTTTTCATACCGTCGCATTCTTTGTTTATATATAAATTTGTATTTAGTGTTCTTTTGTTTAAAAAATGGTTCTGTATATACATATTAAAATACACCTTTTTATACAGAATTTATTATTTACACTTGTTGACATATATTCCTTGATGTCATGAGTGTAGCTGCTCCCTAAGGAAGAGTCAGTTCCAAGGGGTCCGAGGTGATGTCAATCCAGAACACCTCGAACGTTCGCACCACAGTAGCACTGCAACAAACAGTTTCCGTCATACTCAAAGTGAGGAATGTTAATGGTTGTCAAAATGTTCAACAGTAGCACTGCAAAAAACAGTTTCTGCCATATTTGAAGTGAGGAATGCTGATGGTTATTACAATGTTCAACAGTAGCACCACAACAAACAGTTTCTGTCATATTAGAAGTGAGGAATGTTGATGGTTATTACAATGTTCAACAGTAGCACTGCAAAAAACAGTTTCTGCCATATTTGAAGTGAGGAATGTTGATGGTTATTACAATGTTCAACAGTAGCACTGCAAAAAACAGTTTCTGCCATATTTGAAGTGAGGAATGTTGATGGTTATTACAATGTTCAACAGTAGCACCACAACAAACAGTTTCTGTCATATTCGAAGTCAGGAATGTTGATGGTTATTACAATGTTCAACAGTAGCACCTGCAACAAACAGTTTCTGTCATATTCGAAGTGAGGAATGTTGATGGTTATTACAATGTTCAACAGTAGCACTGCAAAAAACAGTTTCTGTCATATTCGAAGTCAGGAATGTTGATGGTTATTACAATGTTCAATAGTAGCACCAGCAACAAACAGTTTCTGTCATATTCAAAGTCAAGAATGTTGATGGTTATTACAATGTTCAACAGTAGCACTGCAACAAACAGTTTCTGTCATATTCAAAATCAAGAATGTTGATGGTTATTACAATGTTCAAAAGTAGCACTGCAACAAACAGTTTCTGTCATATTAGAAGTGAGGAATGTTGATGGTTATTACAATGTTCAAAAGTAGCACTGCAACAAACAGTTTGTGTCATATTCGAAATGAAGAATGTTGATGGTTATTACAATGTTCAAAGTAGCACTGCAACAAACAGTTTCTGTCATATTAGAAGTGAGGAATGTTGATGGTTATTACAATGTTCAAAGTAGCACCACAAAAAACAGTTTATGTCATATTAGAAGTGAGGAATGTTGATGGTTATTACAATGTTCAACAGTAGCACCACAACAAACAGTTTCTGTCATATTAGAAGTGAGGAATGTTGATGGTTATTACAATGTTCAAAGTAGCACCACAACAAACAGTTTCTGTCATATTAGAAGTGAGGAATGTTGATGGTTATTACAATGTTCAAAGTAGCACTGCAACAAACAGTTTCTGTCATATTCGAAATCAGGAATGTTGATGGTTATTACAATGTTCAATAGTAGCACTGCAACAAACAGTTTCTATCATATTCAAAATCAAGAATGTTGATGGTTATTACAATGTTCAACAGTAGCACTGCAACAAACAGTTTCTGTCATATTCGAAATCAGGAATGTTGATGGTTATTACAATGTTCAATAGTAGCACTGCAACAAACAGTTTCTGTCATATTCGAAATCAGGAATGTTGATGGTTATTACAATGTTCAAAGTAGCACTGCAACAAACAGTTTCTGTCATATTCGAAATCAGGAATGTTGATGGTTATTACAATGTTCAACAGTAGCACTGCAACAAACAGTTTCTGTCATATTAGAAGTGAGGAATGTTGATGGTTATTACAATGTTCAAAGTAGCACTGCAACAAACAGTTTCTGTCATATTAGAAGTGAGGAATGTTGATGGTTATTACAATGTTCAAAGTAGCACTGCAACAAACAGTTTCTGTCATATTCGAAATCAGGAATGTTGATGGTTATTACAATGTTCAATAGTAGCACTGCAACAAACAGTTTCTGTCATATTCAAAATCAAGAATGTTGATGGTTATTACAATGTTCAAAAGTAGCACTGCAACAAACAGTTTGTGTCATATTCGAAATGAAGAATGTTGATGGTTATTACAGAGTTCAACAATAGCACTGTAACAAATGGCTTGTGTAATTTTCAAGTCAGAATAGTGGTGGTGACTACAATATTTTTCGTAATTTCCGAAGGGAGAATTGTTTTTGTAAATTATAATGTTTCGTTTCGGTAATTTTTATTATTTATTATTCTTATATTTGTAAATGTTTTTGATTCCAGATGAAAGTTCCAAGTTTGATGTCAAAGATGCAAGAGTTAGTTATTAATTTTGTTCATATTTGTTGTGTTTTTCGATAGTGTCAAATCAAGGTATGCGATGAAATATTTATTCATGTGTTTTTTAATAATTTTGAACATTTTAATTAAAAGTTTTGGCATTATATGATGCTATTCTCGTATTATTATTTTTTTTAAAGTAATTTGTCAATAACGCCAACTACAAGAAACTTCAGACAACTAAGTACTTTGTGCCTGCAAGTGGTCTGCTGTGATACACCTAAGACTGTAAGTTACAACGGCATGTAACTTGTCACCTTGTCACCGCTTGTCTTCTTCAGTTAACTTAATTAATTTGCTTTACATTGAGCCTTCGCCATAAATAGTATACTTCATTTATATTATATTTGTTCATTTTTGGTTTTGGCTGCAAAGTCGATGAAAGCTTCCAACGGAAGGTGGAGTCGAAATGAGAAGGTATAACAACAAAATAACCATTGTTCATATATACAAATTATTTTATTTATTTTATGTTAGTCATGCCACAGCGGGAATTGTCAATTCCAAGGCCTTTGAGCTGACGTTTACCCAATAGACATCGAAATTCCGCACTACACTGGAGCTGAAACAAATGGCGAAGCTGCATGTTAAAATACATTTATTGTAGGGAACAAGTTGTCACGGTTAAAAACTACTTTCACTTGTGAGCAAGCCACCACAGAGTATTCTGGTTTTGGATGATCAAGGGTAGTAGCTTGGGTATGTTGAGGTGTAATGGCAATATTGTATTTAACTTTGTGTGTACATGGAGGCAGATAGCTGTGCTCGTGACCATTATTTATTTACAGTATAACTAACCGTGCTCTAAAACTGAGACTATCCAACCAAGATAGTTAGCCAGCGTGGTGGCTAAGTGGACTGCGGAGGGTAATTCCAATGTTAAAATCTCCACTAAGCCAACTATCGGTACTTCACTCTTTGAATAAAGTTGACGCAAAGGTCTATAGGCCCATGTCAACTGGCGAGTGAAGTTTTATGTAAAAAAAAAAAAAAAAAACAATATTTTTTTATTTATTGTGAACATATTTTATTTTTACCATTGACTTTTTAAGCACACAGAGATAGATTTATCATCCAGTGTTAAATTTTTTGTCTCAAAATATAATCTTTTTTTGTGGTCCATTATGGAGCGCTAGTTTAGTCCTATGTAAATGTAATGCAGTTTAAATCAGCTGTGGTTGCAGGCCTCACTAACTAACCAAATTACAGCCATACAAGATAAGCCTATTTGTAAGTAGTAATATAATCAAGAGTTGTACGAAATCAACTTCGTATTACATCTTTATTTACTACGACAGACTTAAAAAGTAAACTTGACAGACTCAATTATTATACTAGTCTATGGCTTAACTTAATAGTTATTTTGGCTCAATTTAGTCATCTGTTAACTTTTTAACCAAATCAACCCAGCTGTAATATATGTTAAAGTATCTTAGAACTTAGGCTTAAGCGGCCGGTGTCATAACTAGAATCTACATTTTCCGGTGATAACCGCGTCAAGGTACTATCTACAATATTTACAAGACGATCAGACGTTTCGCCCATACTGTGATGTGGCATCCTCATGGTTTCTGTACATTTGGCAACCTAACCTAACCTAACTAACCTAACCTAACCCACCCGCCCACTCATACACGTTCAATGGTACTAACCCATCCGCCCACCCATACACGTTCAATGGTACTAACCCACCCACCCACGCATACACGTTCAATGGTACTAACCTATCCGCCCACCCATACACGTTCAATGGTACTAACCCATCCACCCACCCATACAAGTTCAATGGTACTAACCCACCCACCCACGCATACATGTAAATGGTACTAACCCACCCGCCAACCCATACACGTACAATGGTACTAACCCACCCACCCACCCATACACGTACAATGGTACTAACCCATCCACCCACCCATACACGTTCAATGGTACTAACCCACCCACCCACGCATACATGTAAATGGTACTAACCCACCCACCCACCCATACACGTACAATGGTACTAACCCATCCACCCACCCATACACGTACAATGGTACTAACCCACCCACCCACGCATACATGTACCATACTACTATGTAAATGGTACTAACCCATCCGCCCACCCATACATGTACAATGGTACTACATTTAATTAGTACAGAGAAACATCTATTGTTATGTTTGGCATAGGATTATTTGTTAATGACTTGAATCAATGAAGGCTCAGTCAAGGGGAAGTTCAAAATAAATTTTGAAGAGAGGGTTTATACTTTAGCGAATGGAAAAACTCGATCAGTCACCAGAGCGAATAGCGTTCTTGCCTGGTTGCCCCCCCCCCCCCCAGGCATTCTTATGTAATACAACTCTAGAGTTTTGGCCAAGGCCATTCAACACCAGAGGCAACAATTTTACAACATTCAAGGTCAAAGCGTTTTAATTAATTATATTGAATTTGTAGATTTTATTGTCTAAAATAAATTTTCCTTGTTGGCAAACTACCTACAGCTGATTTCGTTAGGTTCAAATTTTGGAGTTCGCATGAGAATTTTATGTTTATTAACTCTGATTTAACGTTTAGTGTGAAAAAATGGGCTTTCTATTGATAATTTTCTGAAAATTTCATATCCTGTTCACGTAAAATTAGTTTTTAAGTAGTTTCCAGATTTTTTTAAAAAGCAATGTTTTTTTATGATTGTTCAACTTTTCCTTTAAATCCAGTTCAAAATGCTTGGATTGATTTAATTTGTTACTAACTGTAGAAAACATCCTTGGGATTTCATGTTGTATTTTAACTGTTTAAAACATCCTTGGGATTTCATGTTGTATTTTAACTGTTGAAAACATCCTTGGGATTTCATGTTGTATTTTAACTGTTGAAAACATCCTTGGGATTTCATGTTGTATTTTAACTGTAGAATACATCCTTGGGATTTCATGTTGTATTTTAACTGTTGAAAACATCCTTGGGATTTCATGTTGTATTTTAACTGTAGAATACATCCTTGGGATTTCATGTAGTATTTTAACTACTATAATTTAAAAGTAATTAAATTACTCAATCAAGTGTAAACATTTTTCTGATTAAAAAACTACCATAATCCATATTTAACATTAATATGGATTACGCGTACGGGTTCCAAAGCTTCCCATTTTTTCGAATAGAAAGTATTTTAAATCAAAATAATATTGTTTATTTTACATTTACTATCCATTTAATTAATTAACCAAGCAATTATAATTTTATTTACTGGGACAATATGTATAATAATGCAGGTTTTAATTATATTTCAAGATTTACAAATTTTTTGTGAATCCATTTTTATTGATTTTTTATCATTTGTTCGTAGAGTGTTAAATTGACTTAGCCAATACATGTATATACGTTGAATGTTATGGCATAGTTAAAAAAGAATTCATTGTTTAACTATTTTCCACTCTTAACCTCAGAAGTTATTCTAGATTAGTTTATCTACAACTGCTAAGTAATGGAGAAGTAGCCTAATTTGTGACAGCAAGTAAGTATATGTCTGTAGTATTTCACATTCACAATGAATGGTGATAATGTGGTAACAGTAAGTTAGGTTAGGTTAGGTTATTACTGAGTCACAAGAGCGAGCAACACATAAGTAGCCTTCCACGTGAGTTGCCAGCCTCATTAGTACTAACTAATTATTAATTCTGTTTTTCTTTGTCAGCAAATCACATCCTAGAAGTCACATTTTGGTATTAAGTTTGACTTGCATTATCTTCCATCATCTGTCTTTCTCTATGTCTGCTATAACCCTCTAAACAATATTATAATTACAAGGTAACAGCTGCTCATTTTCAAGTTGTTCTATTTGAATTTGACGGTTCTTTAACATTTATTCTCTGTTAATAAAACTAACAATTAGTAATAAGCTCTTAAGTAATAATAGTTTTCTTTTTTAAGGTAAATCACATATGCGACACAACGTTTACCTGTGGAAACGTTGATTATTTTTGTTAACACACTTGAAGCGATTGAAGTGTCTCACGAATTTGTGCATAATTAACAGTTCAATGCCAACAAATAACTTTCAAACAAATATCTTGTTAACAGTAAATTTTAACCATTAGTAGGGCCTCAGTATAATATAAACAAAAATAGCGAAGCTCAGCCGTTTTAGTAGCAATCAAGTGGTGCTAGCGATCCTAGTGGTCGTGTAGCAACGATTTGATTTGAATATTTACACTCAATTAATTGTATTGCAACATAAAGAAACTGCCATGCTATCTAGCGGAAAGATGTCGTAGCTCTGCGAGACGACCACTTGGATCGCTAGCGTCGAGCAGTGGGATTTTATCCAGAGTGAGCGTTACTATTGTTTGTTTATACTATACTGTGGTTAGGGCTTTATAAAGTATTTTAGGTATTTTAAAACATTTCAATTTAATAATATTAACGAATTAGAAAATATTTTTAAAAAACTGTCTTTTGTTTGTAGTTGTTAAAGTTTACATGTAAAATGAACATAGGCCTCTAGACAGTGGGATGGTAATAAGGCTGCAATGATCTAACTATCCCACATGGGGGATAGAATAAGACAAAGTATTTAGGGCCTTGAAAGGATCTATAAGTTGTTTATTTTCAAACATTTGAAATTAATGCAACATTTAGACAAATTTAAAAGTAAATTCAAGTGAAATTTACTTTTTTTTCATGACGACAGTCATTGAGAGTTATATAAACTAATGATCATTTTTAAAATAATGAGGAAGAACTTAATAGGAACGACTAACGAAAAACTACTATAGATAACGACATATTATATGATGTGAGTTGAGGTAAGGTCCGTTTACACTGGGATAAAAGTGTCTCGCTTTGACGAGATGCAAGTTAATTACACATTACGTCACATCACACAGAAGCTCATACAAGTTATATGCTCTGACACACTGTATGCTCTGACACACTGTATGCTCTGACACACTGTATTCTCCGACAGATTTCCTCAAACACTTACTGTACTTGTTGAAATGATATAGTTCCAGGATATCTTCATAAAATATACAGGAAGCTATCCTGTGAAGCTTCATAGGATAGTCACAATTCATATTTGTGAAGGAAGAATAAAATAATTTATTTTTTCCGTCTTTTACAAAATAGTATACAAAGTAAGAGAAATTATCTAATTTGTGTAACAATATTTAAAACCTTTTTTTCGTAAATGTCCAAATCTAAATTTGAAAGGGAAAAACGAAAAAGTACTAAAACTAAAAAGAAGAAGCACTGGATTGGCTGCATTAAATGATTTCATTTAATTAACCGTCGAAAAATGTAACGTTTTCTTTTTAAATGTAATTAAATTGATTTTTATCTATTTCTTAGGAGAAGTTTAAATTATTTTACATTCATTTGAAAGATATTATGGCTGTAAATCAATAAACCTTTTGGTGGGTCATCAGAGCATGATTGATAATGAACACCAATTGCTAAACAAATCAGTGTTAATACTACTCATTTGTCAGATGAATCGTCTCTTTTTCAGTGTTTTATTCATAAATGCATGAGCCACCCTTATTTAAAAGGTTTTCAAATACACAATACTCAATTTCCAATCCCATCCATCCACAACTATGATATAACATACCATTGAATATGCATTGCACGTTAGTTTTCATTTGTCTTAACCTAACCTAACCTAACCTAATTGTCGTTGCCTCCATCTGAAAATTAATTTTTTAACTTCATCAACACGTCATAAATATAAAATATTTTTTCACCAGACATACTGAAAACTTAATTCCCAAAAATCAGCGGAGAGAATCACTATTGATTTGTGAATAGATTTTTAAAAAGGTTGGCTAAGAAGTAGCACCCAAAAACTGTGCTTTCGATGAAGAATTACAAATGTGTTTGATGAAGCTGTCAGAAAGATAATCTGAATAAAAAGGAATCACGAGAACACATATTTTATGGCTTTAGAGAGTGAGAAATGGCCTATGACGTAATAGTGTGATAATAGATAATCTACTTTTATGGCTTTCATGTTTTTTTTTAGTCTATTTACACCAGAGGAATTTTTAACTTATTGCTATGGGACAACGGTCCAAACCCATTAAGCAAATTTCTTTTGGTTGTTGAGAAAAGTTGATGGTAATAGACGAAGGAAAAGTTTAGGAATACAATATTCAAAACAGGATACATAATTATTACAGTTAAATTTATATTAAGTAAACCAATTAAAAGGATATTTTGAAACTGTTATTTCTCTTGCACAATCTCTGGTACAATAATTAATTTAGTGTGGGGTTACAACTTGATAATCAGCAGGAAATAGCGGGCCCAGAGGTCTACTGCCGATTTGCGCAATAACAGAACCGGTCTGGCAGCTGTGAATAAACTTCAGCCATCTCTGGTCGTAAGTGAGTCAGGGGAACACGACAGCTGGGTAGGAAAACTACTTTACAAACCTATTGGAACTTGATGACACAAGATCAATGAGACATCAAAGGCAACAGCTTCCTTTATTTGAACTTTAGTGGTGAACAAATCTCTCCTCGATGGACAATAATGTGATTTATAACCTAGATACACTTTTATGTGTCTATGTGAATTTTGATATCCACTTGCTCCTATATATATTTTTTTTATGGCATGTGACAAAGAGGAGAAAGTGGAAATTAGGTTTTACATAGACAATGAGCTACTAGAACAAGTTGACTCGTTTACTTATTTAGGAAGTAAGATCAGTAGAGATAGACGAAGTAAAATAAAAATAAGAAGCGGAATTAATCAAGCTAAGACTGCCTTTAATAAGAAGATTTTGAAGGTCTTGAAATATGAAAGAGATTAATGAAAGCATATGTTAGGAGTGTGGCTTGTTGTCTTTGTGAAACCTGGACCCTGGGGACAGAGGAATGTAATAGTTTGAAGGCATTTGACATGTGGCGCTACAGGCGAATGCTTAATATAAAGTGGAGTGATAGAATGACAAACGACGAGGTCCTCAGGATAGTGGAGAGAATAGAAGCCTGTGGAAATCAGTTGTTGAACGAGGAGTATAGAGACTCTTCTCAGATCTTGACATATTTATCAGATAAAATGAGGTCAACCCGTCAAAAACACGTTGGGAAAAATCCTTTAGTTTTACACTTTTGTTGTAATATGTTATGTTACATCCACGTTATTTTGCTTGACTTTTTTTTACTTTTATTATTTTAAAGTATCTTTGTTCATTGAAAACTAATTAGAAATATAATTTGATATGCGACAAATATTTATCGTAATAGCGATAAAATCTATAGTACTTAAGTAAGCACGTGTCGTGTCATACGCACCATAATAACAAAAAGAACATTTAACCATAAAAATGAATACCCACGAGGGAAAGCCCTTCTTACTCAAACCCATCCACACACTGACTAGCTCTTCATTAATTATAGTTATTGTGAATCTTAAACTGAGAATGTACATATGTTATAATTTAAAAAATTATGTTAATCAGATCTATAATTTTCATTCTTGAAAGACTATGAGTGTAACATCTTATAATTAATAAACTTTCACATTAAATTCTTTGTTTTATCAGCCAGACTGTTCTAAATTCTAAGAACCAGATTATGTTTGTGAAAGTTAGGAAGGTTTAAAGACACGTGCGGGATACCTCAAGGTTATATACTGGCCTTCCAGTATCAACCATTACGCTCGCTTGAAACTTGCCGGATTAAAATGTCACTTGGTTCAACTTTGCCAATTTGTATGTAAATCCACAAACTCTCGACATAGTATTATCATTAAATTCCCAGTAGTAAAATCACCATGAGTATAGGTTACAATAACTTCGACGACGTATTTTGTAACGAAGAAATTACAAAAGTACATCAACTAGAACACAGTCAAATTAATTATGTGAAATATTATTTCATGGAGACACACTAATCAGTAGAATTACAAAATATCAATAATCTGACTTTATATTAAAACAATATCCATCAGATATATTCTTTTTAGTTATATATACGTGACAATTCATAATAACTACTTCTAGAAGGAAAATTTGTAATTTATTCTTCGGAAGTGAATTTAATACCAAGGCCAGGTCTCACATACTTAAAAAAAAATTAAAATTATATATATATATATATATATATATAAAATAATAAGAAGAAGAAATTTTAACTAATAACTAAAAAAAAATAATTTCAGCAACGTTTTAATATCAGCACAAATAATCGTATAAGATTATTTATACGATTAATAACATTTTAACAGATTGTTTCAGTACGAAATACAAAAAATTGAGCGTGTCTCAACAAATATATAGCCTGTATTGGGACATCGGAATATTTTATACATGCACGTGAATTATGACCCTCGCTCCCTTAACACTTGAATGAAGGTGTCTCGATTAATATATAGGCAGTTCGGAGACAGCCATATATTTTATACTTGATTTTGATTCCTTCCCCAAAACCCTAGAATGAGGATATATCTCGCAAAATACATATAGCAAAATATATAGCCTGCTTGGGGGCAAATAGCTATGTAATACTTATACGCGATTACAGTTCCTAAAATACTAGAATGAGAAATAGCTTGTTTGGGGAGGACTTGTTTCCTCCCTGAAACACTGGATTGAGGGTGTGTCTCGTCATATTTATAGCCCGTTTGGGGACTGCCAGATATTTTACTGGGTAATTATGGTTCCTTCCCCGAAACACTAGAATGAAGGCGTGTCTCGTCATATTTATATCCCGTTTGGGGACTGCCAGATATTTGACTGGGTAATTATGGTTTCTTTTCCCCAAAACACTAGAATGAGGCGTGTCTCATCATATTTATAGCCCGTTGGGGACTGCCAGATATTTGACTGGGTAATTATGGTTCCTTCCCCGAAACACTAGAATGAAGGCGTGTCTCGTCATATTTATAGCCCGTTTGGGGACTGCCAGATATTTGACTGGGTAATTATGGTTCTTTCCCCGAAACACTAGAATGAGGGCGTGTCTCATCATATTTATAGCCCGTTTGGGGACTGCCAGATATTTGACGGGTAATTATGGTCTTGTCCCGGAACACTAGAATGAGGCGTGTCTCATCATATTTACAGCCCGTTTGGGGACTGCCAGATATTTGACTGGGTAATTATGGTTCTTTCCCCGAAACACTAGAATGAGGGCGTGTCTCATCATATTTATAGCCCGTTTGGGGACTGCCAGATATTTGACTGGGTAATTATGGTTCTTTCCCCGAAACACTAGAATGAGGGCGTGTCTCATCATATTTATAGCCCGTTTGGGGACTGCCAGATATTTGACTGGGTAATTATGGTTCTTTCCCCGAAACACTAGAATGAGGGCGTGTCTCATCATATTTATAGCCCGTTTGGGGACTGCCAGATATTTGACTGGGTAATTATGGTTCCTTTCCCCGAAACACTAGAATGAGGGCGTGTCTCATCATATTTATAGCCCGTTTGGGGACTGCCAGATATTTGACTGGGTAATTATGGTTCTTTCCCCGAAACACTAGAATGAGGGCGTGTCTCATCATATTTATAGCCCGTTTGGGGACTGCCAGATATTTGACTGGGTAATTATGGTTCTTTCCCCGAAACACTAGAATGAGGGCGTGTATCATCATATTTATAGCCCGTTTGGGGACTGCCAGATATTTGACTGCGTGATTATGGTTCCTTCCCCGAAACACAAAAATTAGGGTGTGTTTCTTTAAATACATACAAGCCCGGGTTTAGGGTGAATAGTGCCCTGGGCTGCAAATAACATTGGCTCCCCCGTATCGAATAGCAAAAGCAATTTTCATTAATAAGACCACTAAAGTTGTGAGCTTTAAAGGTTTATTCAACACCAATAAAAGTTGAAGTTAGTACATAGTAAGTACATAAGTTTTAGAAAAGGAATAACGTCAAATTACCCTTAAAAAACATAAATTACAGATGTTATTCCTAATTTCGTTTGGGTAAAGCTTTTAAAAATGTCATATTCATTCTGAATATTAAGAATAACATCATGTTCAGAGAACATTAACACCAGTAAATTCAGTTTTTCCTCTCGAAGAGTTGATCTCTTGGCAGTTTTCACTCTAGGTAAAACTGAAACCCCGTTTCTGCAGAACAGTTGGTGACTGGATGTGTCAAGAAAATCCTCAGTGCTACTTCGAGATTGGGGAAAGTGGTAGACAGCTCGTTACTTATGTATTTGTAAACCTCAGGTATGGCCTTCATGCCTTTCAGTTCATGGTACATCTTTAAATAGGTACACTCGTTTACAAATTCTTCACTGATATCCTCTGAATAAGACTTTATCAACTTCGTTGTAGCCTTCGCAATAGTTTCATTTGACACGTATTTATGTTTCCTAGCCCAAAAGACCAGAACAGGAGTGTGTCTTGTAAAATATGTAGCCTCTTTGGGGACAGCCAGATATTTGATACGCGTGATTACGGTTCCTTCCCCGGAACACCAGAATGAGGGTGTGTCTCTTTAAATTTATATAGTCTGTTTAGGTACATACAGGTATTTGATACGCTTGTTTATGATTCATTCCTCGAAACAACAAAATGAGGGTGTGTCTCCTTAAATGTATATAGCCTGTTTGGGTACAGCCAGGTATTTGATACGCATGTTTATGGTTCCTAGCCCAAAACACCAGAACAGGAGATTGTCTTGTGAAATACGTAGCCTCTTTGGAGACAGCCAGATATTTGATACGCGTGATTACGGTTCCTTCCCCGGAACACCAGACTGAGTGTGTGTCTCTTTAAATTCATATAGCCTGTTTGGGTGAATACAGGTATATGATACGCGTGTTTATGGGTCCTACTCCGAAACACCAGAATGAGGGTGTGTCTCTTTAAATCCATATAGTCTGTTTGGGTAAATACAGGTATATGATACGCGTGTTTATGGTTCCTTCCCTGAAACACCAGAATCAGGATGAGTCTCTTTAAATTTATATAGTCTGTTTGGGGACAGCCAGGTATTTGATACGCGTGTTTATGGTTCCTTCCCCGAAACACCAGAATCAGGATGAGTCTCTTTAAATTTATATAGTCTGTTTGGGGACAGCCAGGTATTTGATACGCGTGTTTATGGTTCCTATCCCGAAACACCAGAATGAGGGTGTGTCTCCTTAAATTCATATAGCCTGTTTGGGTGAAAACAGGTATATGATACGCGTGTTTATGGTTCCTATCCCGAAACACCAGAATGAGGGTGTGTCTCCTTAAATTCATATAGCCTGTTTGGGTAAAAACAGGTATATGATACGCGTGTTTATGGTTCCTATCCCGAAACACCAGAATGAGGGTGTGTCTCCTTAAATTCATATAGCCTGTTTGGATACATATAGGTATATGATACGCGTGATTACGGTTCCTTCCCCGAAACACCAGAATCAGGGTGTGTCTCCTTAAATTTATATAGTCTGATTTGGGTACATACAGGTACGTGCCATTGTACGTGTATGGGTGGGTGGGTGGCTCAATGCCATTGTACGTGTATAGGTGGACGGATGGGTCAATACCACTGTACGTGTATGGGTGGGCGGGTGGGTCAATGCCATTGTACGTGTATGGGTGGGCGGGTGGGTCAATGCCATTTACGTGTATGGGTGGGCGAGTGGGTCAATGCCATTGTACGTGTATTTGATACACGTGTTTATGGTTCCTTCCCCGAAACACCAGAATCAGGGTGTGTCTCTTTAAATTAATTTATATAGTCTGTTTGGGTACATACAGGTATTTGATACGCGTGTTTACGGTTCCTTCCCCGAAACACCAGAAAGAGGGTGTGTCTCCTTAAATTTATATAGTCTGTTTGGGTACATATAGGTATATGATACGCGTGTTTGTGGTTCCTACCCTGAAACACCAGATCGAGATTGTATCTTGTCAAATATGTAGCCTGTTTGGGACAGCCAGGTATTTGATAGGCGTGTTTATAGTTCCTACCCTAAAACAACGGAACAGGAGTGTGTCTTGTCAAATATGTAGCTGTTTGGTGACAGATTACCATTTGATACATATACGTAATAATGGGCCTTCTCCGTAACATTATGATGAGGAGCCTGTTCGTGGATATACATATATATTTCATAGATGTAAATATGATTTGTTTCCAACATTTTCGGAACAGAAGTTTTAATCGTGAAATACGAACTAACTCTGTCACATTTTAAAATCAATATTCAAACTGCACAGAATAAAATAATACCTTACGTTCTAGTTAGTTTGGTTGGGAAGTGAGAATGGAGTTGAATGAAAAAAGTGTTAATTTTAATTTACATGCAGACTTAAATGAATAAAGTGGTAATTATTTTTGCAGTAAAATGTGAATAAAATTTTACTGCGAGTTGAGCCGCAGAGGTATTAACTACGATACCAACTAAAGTTTAGAATACCACTCCTTCAATATTATAACCTGCAATATGTAAGCTTTAAAGAGTTGTAACCACTACCAAACATTGGAAGGCAGAACTTTCTGTTTGATAGAGTTACTTATTTTATTTTGAATCCTAGTTTTTAAAGCTGTTTTATTGCTCAAGATTAACGTAATTCAATAAACAAGATATAACTTCGTACAAATAATTTTACATCTATTAGTAATTGTCTGAATTGAAAATAATTTAGGCTCTGAGACATAATGCAATAAGTAAAACATAAGATTTTATGTATGATTGTAAATATTGTTCGCTTTATAATTATAAAAAAAGGAATATCAATAGGCCTACAGTTTTATGTCTAGAACTTGGAACCATAGGTATATATACTATTCAAGGGAGTTTAACAGGTTTCTACTAGCTATTGGTAACAACACCTCATAACATGGTATAGTAAAAAATTTTACCTAGTTCAAGAAGCTTTTTAATGTTCTGATAGAATAAAAGATGCAAATTGTAACATAATAGAGACTTCTGAGTATGGGACGGTACACTATGAAAGTTCCATTAGCATAGCTTAGCGTCAAACACTAGAGAACTCATTAATGTGAAATGCTCTGACCTGAAGAACGTTCACCATAATTTGCTAGAGCGTCAAACACTATAGAATACATTAATGTGAACTCGTCTGGTCTGAAGAACGTTCACCACAATTTTCCTGAGAGCTAAACACTTGAGAACACGTTCTTTGGGCTGAAGAACGTTAATCGTATTTTGCCTGAAAGTCATACACTGGAGAACACTATAATGTTATCTCCTCTAGTCTTAAGCCATAGTCTGCACTAGGCAGTATTTTGCTAATGATCTCAAAACAAAATTCCTTATGTTAATTTAACACAAACTACGTCAATATGAGTGTTCCATGTCAACCTCTTGTCCAGGTGTAATCCAACGAATTTTTGTGTGTGAACAATATATTGTCCACCAGCATTACTGTGCGACTCAACTCAAAGTAATTCGGATGAAGTGGAAATATTTCAGGAAATCAAATTATAAGACATTTGTGTTTAGGTTCAGTTTGTTGAAACTTTAAACGTAGTTACTAAAATAAATATGTATTGCATTTATATTTCTCCAAGCTTAATATTAATTTTTCACTTAAGCACTGTGTAGTATGATCAACGTACCACCATATTCCTCCATAGTAAAGTGGAAACTTGATTCCATTTAAATTTAGAATTATAAAATGAACCGAACTGAGAGTTGATCCCTGGAAAACACCATGATACAGATCAGTTGGGCTAAACAAATTATTTTAAAGTTCAACGACTAGAGTTCTCTGGCTTAGATATGATCACGAATGTCCATAGATTCCACGAAGTGCCAAGCAGCATATGACACTATAATTGGTGGATATTCTACATACCTTATTTGTATCAAACTCTACAACTGATCTCATTCCTTACATGGATCTACACCTCACGTATAGTCTACTCACCCTATAATTGGTGTTAATTGCTTATAGCTCTCCCACTCAAAAACACACAGTTTTGATGAGCCAACTACCCACCCATACATTTACATAGTGATGATCCTCCCACAGACACGTAAGCGTACAGTTCCGAGGACGCTCTCACCCGCACATACACGTACAGTGATGGCCCATCCACCCACCATACACGTACAGTTATGTTGAATACATATAACTGAAAAACTAACAAATTGTAACTTGAAAAAATTAAAAAAACAAATGAATATAAGAACTACCGGATTAGTTTTATTAAAAATTTGCTAAGTCAGGAATTTTTTGAGTTAGAATAAAATTAGTAATATGCTTAATATAAAGAACTATGTAAGATGCATCTTTATGATTACAAGTAAGAAGTTCTACTCACACGTTGATTTGTCTAAGTAATAATCAATTTATCTTATTTAAGAGCAAAATCCATACAATTTTCTACTTACTAAAACCAAACTTGTCCCTGAACTTTGGTTGGTGGAACCCATTTCAGCACAACTTCTGATTTCACTGAATTGTCTACGTGTGTTGCTGTATTCTGGAAACAATCATTAGATTTGCATATAGAATAATACAGTTGTATGAAATAAATTTTCTTGATACAGAAAGTTCTTCTTAGTATGACACCTCATATATCAGAGACAAATTAATATAAGTATGCATGTGTTTAGAATTTATTTACTATATTTACTAGGCAATGTAAATCACAATTTTCCAAATACGTGAATTTGTTAATTGCATTTGCAGTTATGCTTACGTATTAGGTATTTTTAAGTTTTTGCAACTGTTGTATTATTCCTCAAATACACATTTAAATATTCACTCGCACCAACACACGTATCTACATTAACATGTTCTCGTACTTATGACAAATTCAAAATTATACTCGAACCCACATACTTCTACAACCATAACTTGCACTTGCTTACCCTTGTACCAACATACACATGCAAACATGCACTTATACCAACATACACATGCAAAGATTGCACTTGTACCAACATACACATACAACGCTTGCACTTGTACCAACATACACATGCGAAGCTTGCACTTGTACCAACATACACATACAAAGCTTGCATTTGTACCAACATACACATGCAAACATGCACTTATACCAACATACACATGCAAACATGCACTTATACCAACACACACATGCAAAACATGTTCTTATATTGCCAAACACTGGCAATCTTACACTTGTATTAACAAACACTTGCAAACAAGCACTTGTACCAACATACACATGCAAACATGCACTTATACCAACACACACACACACATGCAAAACATGTACTTATATTGCCAAGCACTGGCAATCTTACACTTGTATTAACAAACACTTGCAAACAAGCACTTGTACCAACATACACATGCAAACATGCACTTATACCAACACACACACACATGCAAAACATGTACTTAAATTGCCAAGCACTGGCAATCTTACACTTGTATTAACAAACCTTTGCAAACAAGCACTTGTACCAACTTACACATTAAAACATGCACTTGTATTAGCAAAAACTGGCAATCAAGCACTTGTACTAACAAAAACTTGCAAACAAGTACTTGTAACAGCATACACATACAAAACATGCACTTGTAGCTACATAACAAACGAAAAACATGTTTTTTTACCAGCATACACATGCAAACATTCATTGTACCCAAGTATACCTGAACGTCTGAAATCTTTTTTACATTGGCAATTTATATGAATAAGTATTCCTATATCCACTTTACTGCAAACCAGATAAATATTAGTACATTTGAATTCTATATTCACATTAATTAAAGATATTAGTCATAAATAAAGTTTTATTTATATGTCTGAAACCGGATGTAACATTTGACCATATTTAAACCGTACATTTTCAAAGTTACAAAAAAATAATAGATTAGTGCATACAATCCTTATTTACCCACCTCTTCGCCTTCGCCACAGTCAAGCATTTTGTAGTAGAGGGGACTTGGCTCAAACCGACCGACGATTTCGTCGTTCATCCTTGCCTGCAGGATGAACCCTTTAAAGCCCTGGACGCCAGTAACGGATACGTTGATCATGTGGTTGCCTCCCACAGGGTTGTATTTGATGTGGTTACTAGTGGTACGATACGTGCTGATCTCCACGTTGTAGGGACAGGGGGTATCTTGTGGCGGTCGCAAGTGCTTGGGAATGAGGGTGTTGCAGACCTCTGGAGGCGCCCCTTCAGAATACCCGTCTACCACTGACAGGAGAGTTGGAATAATTACCAGATGGATGGAGTTGGCTGGTGTCAGTTTCCTGTGACAGACACAATATGACAAATATTATGGTAGTAATACAAAGTCAGCCTGTTTTGTGATCAGAAGTCAAACTACCGTAAATTATTTCATAAATACCTACTAGGTTGATGTTTGCCGTAAAATAAAGTAATTATTACATATTATTAATTATGAATCATTCGTTTTATTATGTTTATCACTGATGTTTTTGATTATTTTGAACATAGAACAACAACAACCTACACAGATCGAAAAGTTGCAAGTCTTACTTGATTCAGAATTCTCCTCTAAAATTAAAATAAAGTTTTAATGCCTTTAAGATACTTCATTCTTATTTTGAGAGATACACAATTATATTCCCAGTATAAACCTGTCACTTTTATAAATTACGTTACTGGTTAATTGTGCTATTAATAAATAGCTCTGAGAAACAGTAGACCTTAGTTAGTAACAATGACTACACTCGTTCATTTAAACTCTCACACTCATTCGTCCCTCAGACTCACCTACACCTTGATGATCGGCGTTTTACAAATAAATATTCAAAAATATTTATTTAATATTTAATTAAATATCTTTAATAGACACACTATTAAAAATGTTTAATAGCGATCAAAAATTATAAACTGTTTTAAAAATATAGTGTCACTAGAGGACAACCCTGTTTTTAAATAATAAATAATAATAAGGGTGTAATGCATTACACATTCATATTGTAATGTTTTTTAATTACATATGTAATAAATAAACATTGTAACTAAAACACACACACGGACAATTATGTTGTATATAAAATAGTAGATTGCAACAATTCTTATAGTTATAATAATGGACGTATGGAAGGAATTTAATGATTAATTTAAGTAGCTGCTAAAGAAATTATATGATTAGATGTGTTGATAAAGCGGTTAAACTGATCATTCACTCTAGCCTGTACTCCTACCGAGTTAACCATTAACCAAGTTTGTTTAGCCGGGTCAGATAAGAATGTACAAAAGAACAACAATTCCCTACACTCAAATAATTAACATAATAACTCCATCATTAAAAATAAAACCAGCATTTACTGGATTATCTTTTCACTAGATCTATTTTGCCAAACTGACAGAGGAAGGTTATTAACTTCTAAAACATTGTGCCTAAATCTCCATCTAACCATGCCAGTGACTTGCTGCCGATAGTGTATTAGGTAGCTGTCTCAAAGGTGTTTGATCGAAAATTATTTTTGAAAATATTTGATTAAAATTGTTAGTATTCATGTAAGTAATAAATGTGTGGCGGAAAAAATTCTAAAAAACATTACCACATACATTTGGAAAATGTATGCTTAGCTATTCTTTTTTCACGGTTTAACGCATTGTGTATTAAACTTTAATACGTAAAATGAAACAAATGTCTTAATATTTTGTCACTGATAAATTGAAATTGGCAGCACTGTTGCCAATATCAGCTGTTCAAGTAAACTTCTAATACCACTGTAGATCTGAATTAGAAGTTGACTTCATTTATATATAAAATTCATTGTTATAGTTTACTATAAATATGGGAGTTATGCCCATCTGTTGAATTTGCGAGGCGTGGCAGGTGGGGGATATGAAGGAGAGAGAAGGGAGGGGAATACATTGCTAGTTCGTTAGTGAGTCAGGATCTTTACTACTCTTAGCGGCATTTACGATAGAACAAAATTGCTTAGAGTGCTAAACTGAGCGTTCGGACGAACACCCTTAAGTGCAACAATAAGTTTAAATAGAGGGTATTCAATCACACACAACGACACAGTGTAAGGTGGCCCTTCATATCATTAAACAACACAATTTAATATAAATACATATTTAAATTAGTTTTCTTATGACGTGGCTGCTTGATGAATAAATTGGACTTGGAGTACCCATGTGCTTGAAACGATACGGTTGGTTAACTATAAAAGTCTGCACCTCAAGTTGCATTTACTCGATGTTAAAGCTTGTTGATTTATTTATAATTATGCATTACGAATGAGTTTCAAAAACACAATTTTCAAGTGGGGGTTTATACTTATGAAAATGAATGATTTACTTACATTTTGAATGTTGTTGATGTAAAGAAAATATCACTAGTTACGAAGTTCCGGAAACCAGTAACACAAGTTAAAACAATTTTACCTAAGAACACTTGAATTCAAAGTAAACTGATTTCCTACCCTAAAGTTACGTAATTGTTCCTCATAAGTCGACGACATTAGATCTAACTGGTGGCTGTGTCGACGAACACATATCGAACACTCGATAGCCATCTCGAGCTGATAGATAAGATAGTCACGTGTGATGTAACAGTCCACCGAACTTGTAACCGAACAGTCTGTTTTAGTATTATCACTGACACTGATTAAGTCGTGGCAAATGAATCACAGATAATGAGCTCAATGTTGCATAAGACCAATGGTAAACCGTGAATGTAGCCTTGTTACTAAATATTTCTGGTCACTAACAGTAGTCATTTACTGATAGCATTTTATTTATAAAGATAACGAGTAATACATTTTATCGGGGAAGGTGTGCCTAACCTACATTTTATCGGGGAAGGTGTGCCTACCTTCATTTTATAGGGGAAGGTGTGCCTACCTTCATTTTATCGGGGAAGGTGTGCCTACCTTCATTTTATCGAGGAAGGTGTGCCTACCTACATTTTATCGGGGAAGGTGTGCCTACCTTCATTTTATCGGGGAAGGTGTGCCTACCTTCATTTTATCGGGGAAGGTGTGCCTACCTTCATTTTATCGGGGAAGGTGTGCCTAACTACATTTTATCGGGGAAGGTGTGCCTACCTTCATTTTATCGGGGAAGGTGTGCCTACCTTCATTTTATCGGGGAAGGTGTGCCTACCTTCATTTTATCGAGGAAGGTGTGCCTACCTACATTTTATCGGGGAAGGTGTGCCTACCTTCATTTTATCGAGGAAGGTGTGCCTACCTTCATTTTATCGGGGAAGGTGTGCCTACCTTCATTTTATCGAGGAAGGTGTGCCTACCTACATTTTATCGGGGAAGGTGTGCCTAACTTCATTTTATCGAGGAAGGTGTGCCTACCTTCATTTTATCGGGGAAGGTGTGCCTACCTTCATTTTATCGAGGAAGGTGTGCCTACCTACATTTTATCGGGGAAGGTGTGCCTACCTTCATTTTATCGAGGAAGGTGTGCCTACCTTCATTTTATCGGGGAAGGTGTGCCTACCTTCATTTTATCGGGGAAGGTGTGCCTACCTACATTTTATCGGGAAAGGTGTGCCTACCTACATTTTATCGGGAAAGATGTGCCTACCTACATTTTATCGGGGAAGGTGTGCCTACCTTCATTTTATCGAGGAAGGTGTGCCTACCTTCATTTTATCGAGGAAGGTGTGCCTACCTTCATTTTATCGGGGAAGGTGTGCCTACCTTCATTTTAATCGAGGAAGGTGTGCCTACCTACATTTTATCGGGGAAGGTGTGCCTACCTTCATTTTATCGAGGAAGGTGTGCCTACCTTCATTTTATCGGGGAAGGTGTGCCTACCTACATTTTATCGGGGAAGGTGTGCCTACTTACATTTTATCGGGGAAGGTGTGCCTACCTTCATTTTATCGAGGAAGGTGTGCCTACCTTCATTTTATCGGGGAAGGTGTGCCTACCTTCATTTTATCGGGGAAGGTGTGCCTACCTACATTTTATCGGGGAAGGTGTGCCTACCTACATTTTATCGGGGAAGGTGTGCCTACCTTCATTTTATCGAGGAAGGTGTGCCTACCTTCATTTTATCGGGGAAGGTGTGCCTACCTTCATTTTATCGGGGAAGGTGTGCCTACCTACATTTTATCGGGAAAGGTGTGCCTACCTACATTTTATCGGGAAAGATGTGCCTACCTACATTTTATCGGGGAAGGTGTGCCTACCTTCATTTTATCGAGGAAGGTGTGCCTACCTTCATTTTATCGGGGAAGGTGTGCCTACCTTCATTTTAATCGAGGAAGGTGTGCCTACCTACATTTTATCGGGGAAGGTGTGCCTACCTTCATTTTATCGAGGAAGGTGTGCCTACCTTCATTTTATCGGGGAAGGTGTGCCTACCTACATTTTATCGGGGAAGGTGTGCCTACTTACATTTTATCGGGGAAGGTGTGCCTACCTTCATTTTATCGAGGAAGGTGTGCCTACCTTCATTTTATCGGGGAAGGTGTGCCTACCTTCATTTTATCGGGGAAGGTGTGCCTACCTACATTTTATCGGGAAAGGTGTGCCTACCTACATTTTATCGGGAAAGATGTGCCTACCTACATTTTATCGGGGAAGGTGTGCCTACCTTCATTTTATCGAGGAAGGTGTGCCTACCTTCATTTTATCGGGGAAGGTGTGCCTACCTTCATTTTAATCGAGGAAGGTGTGCCTACCTACATTTTATCGGGGAAGGTGTGCCTACCTTCATTTTATCGAGGAAGGTGTGCCTACCTTCATTTTATCGGGGAAGGTGTGCCTACCTACATTTTATCGGGGAAGGTGTGCCTACTTACATTTTATCGGGGAAGGTGTGCCTACCTTCATTTTATCGAGGAAGGTGTGCCTACCTTCATTTTATCGGGGAAGGTGTGCCTACCTTCATTTTATCGGGGAAGGTGTGCCTACCTACATTTTATCGGGGAAGGTGTGCCTACCTTCATTTTATCGGGGAAGGTGTGCCTACCTTCATTTTATCGAGGAAGGTGTGCCTACCTTCATTTTATCGGGGAAGGTGTGCCTACCTTCATTTTATCGGGGAAGGTGTGCCTACCTTCATTTTATCGAGGAAGGTGTGCCTACCTTCATTTTATCGAGGAAGGTGTGCCTACCTTCATTTTATCGAGGAAGGTGTACCTACATTCATTTTATCGAGGAAGGTGTGTCTACCTTCATTTTATCGGGGAAGGTGTGCCTACCTACATTTTTAGGCTCCACTTTAAAAATAAACCAATGCAAATTCCAAATATCCCTACTGTACTTAAAGTAAGTCTTGTTCATTGATTCCATAAAAGTTTGAATTACGGAATTAATACTTTCTATATCCTACTATTTTCACTACAATTGATGTTATTATATGTAAAGTAAAATTAAAGTGCACATATTATATATGTAGCTATACAGTTTTGTAAACAATAAAACCTATTCTTAAAAATAATTATTAAGAATTTTAGTGCTGAAAACCATCTTAAATATTGTCAATTTACCAATAGCCTAGTGATTGAAATATTGTTACAATAAAAGAGGTAATACTTTTAACAACTGAAATTTTCCTTCAAAATTATTGATTTATATAAGCTACCTTAACAGGAACTAGTAATAAATACATTAATGGTACATATAATTAAAACGGTCATTAAAAAATTTGTTAAAATAGTGTTTATTAACGAGGTGAAGTTAGGACTATTTAACAACTCTTCTCTTCCACATAACCACTAAACAAATATACATAAACTAATTTCAAGAAAATTACAACATTTTCATATGAATATGAAATTTATAATGTATTTGGAATTACCAACATCTACAAATTGTATGTAAAAAATTAATAATTAACGAGTTTTAGATCTTAGACTTAAGCAGCCGGTGTCATAACTAGAACTCACCGATAACACTGAGCATGGCGAAACATCTGGCTATCTAGTAAATAGTGTAGATAGCACCTTGACGCGGTTGTCAGTCATAACTAGAACTCACCGATAACACTGAGCATGGTGAAACATCTGGCTATCTAGTAAGTAGTTTAGATAGCACCTTGACGCGGTTGTCAGTCATAACTTGAACTCACCGATAACACTGAGCATGGTGAAACATCTTGCTCTCTAGTAAGTAGTGTAGATAGCACCTTGACGCGGTTGTCAGTCATAACTAGAACTCACCGATAACACTGAGCATGGTGAAACATCTGGCTATCTAGTAAAAAGTGTAGATAGCACCTTGACGCGGTTGTCAGTTATAACTAGAACTCACCGATAACACTGAGCATGGTGAAACATCTGGCTATCTAGTAAGTAGTTTAGATAGCACCTTGACGTGGTTGTCAGTCATAACTAGAACTCACCGATAACACTGAGCATGGTGAAACATCTGGCTATCTAGTAAATAGTGTAGATAGCACCTTGACGCGGTTGTCAGTCATAACTAGAACTCACCGATAACACTGAGCATGGTGAAACATCTGGCTATCTAGTAAATAGTGTAGATAGCACCTTGACGCGGTTGTCAGTCATAACTAGAACTCACCGATAACACTGAGCATGGTGAAACATCCGGCTATCTAGTAAATAATGTAGATAGCACCTTGACGCGGTTGTCAGTCATAACTAGAACTCACCGATAACACTGAGCATGGCGAAACATCTGGATATCTAGTAAGTAGTTTAGATAGCACCTTGACGCAGTTGTCAGTCATAACTAGAACTCACCGATAACACTGAGCATGGTGAAATATCTGGCTATCTAGTAAGTAGTTTAGATAGCACCTTGACGCAGTTGTCAGTCATAACTAGAACTCACCGATAACACTGAGCATGGTGAAACATCTGGCTATCTAGTAAATAGTGTAGATAGCACCTTGACGCGGTTGTCAGTCATAACTAGAACTCACCGATAACACTGAGCATGGCGAAACATCTGGCTATCTAGTAAATAGTTTAGATAGCACCTTGACGCGGTTGTCAGTCATAACTAGAACTCACCGATAACACTGAGCATGGCGAAACATCTGGCTATCTAGTAAATATTGTAGATAGCACCTTGACGCGGTTGTCAGTCATAACTAGAACTCACCGATAACACTGAGCATGGCGAAACATCTGGATATCTAGTCAGTAGTTTAGATAGCACCTTGACGCGGTTGTCAGTCATAACTAGAACTCACCGATAACACTGAGCATGGTGAAACATCTGGCTATCTAGTAAGTAGTTTAGATAGCACCTTGACGCAGTTATCAGTCATAACTAGAACTCACCGATAACACTGAGCATGGTGAAACATCTGGCTATCTAGTAAATAGTGTAGATAGCACCTTGACGCGGTTGTCAGTCATAACTAGAACTCACCGATAACACTGAGCATGGTGAAACATCTGGCTATCTAGTAAGTAGTTTAGATAGCACCTTGACGTGGTTGTCAGTCATAACTAGAACTCACCGATAACACTGAGCATGGTGAAACATCTGGCTATCTAGTAAATAGTGTAGATAGCACCTTGACGCAGTTGTCAGTCATAACTAGAACTCACCGATAACACTGAGCATGGTGAAACATCTGGCTATTCAGTAAATAGTGTAGATAGCACCTTGACGCGGTTGTCAGTCATAACTAGAACTCACCGATAACACTGAGCATGGTGAAACATCTGGCTATCTAGTAAATAGTGTAGATAGCACCTTGACGCGGTTGTCAGTCATAACTAGAACTCACCGATAACACTGAGCATGGCGAAACATCTGGATATCTAGTAAGTAGTTTAGATAGCACCTTGACGCAGTTGTCAGTCATAACTAGAACTCACCGATAACACTGAGCATGGTGAAACATCTGGCTATCTAGTAAGTAGTTTAGATAGCACCTTGACGCAGTTGTCAGTCATAACTAGAACTCACCGATAACACTGAGCATGGTGAAACATCTGGCTATCTAGTAAATAGTGTAGATAGCACCTTGACGCGGTTGTCAGTCATAACTAGAACTCACCGATAACACTGAGCATGGCGAAACATCTGGCTATCTAGTAAATAGTGTAGATACCACCTTGACGCGGTTGTCAGTCATAACTAGAACTCACCGATAACACTGAGCATGGCGAAACATCTGGCTATCTAGTAAATAGTGTAGATAGCACCTTGACGCGGTTGTCAGTCATAACTAGAACTCACCGATGTCACTGAGCATGGCGAAACATCTGGATATCTAGTAAGTAGTTTAGATAGCACCTTGACGCAGTTGTCAGTTATAACTAGAACTCACCGATAACACTGAGCATGGTGAAACATCTGGCTATCTAGTAAGTAGTTTAGATAGCACCTTGACGTGGTTGTCAGTCATAACTAGAACTCACCGATAACACTGAGCATGGTGAAACATCTGGCTATCTAGTAAATAGTGTAGATAGCACCTTGACGCGGTTGTCAGTCATAACTAGAACTCACCGATAACACTGAGCATGGTGAAACATCTGGCTATCTAGTAAATAGTGTAGATAGCACCTTGACGCGGTTGTCAGTCATAACTAGAACTCACCGATAACACTGAGCATGGTGAAACATCTGGCTATCTAGTAAATAGTGTAGATAGCACCTTGACGCGGTTGTCAGTCATAACTAGAACTCACCGATAACACTGAGCATGGCGAAACATCTGGATATCTAGTAAGTAGTTTAGATAGCACCTTGACGCGGTTGTCAGTCATAACTAGAACACACCGATAACACTGAGCATGGTGAAACATCTGGCTATCTAGTAAGTAGTTTAGATAGCACCTTGACGCGGTTGTCAGTCATAACTAGAACTCACCGATAACACTGAGCATGGTGAAACATCTGGCTATCTAGTAAATAGTATAGATAGCACCTTGACGTGGTTGTCAGTCATAACTAGAACTCACCGATGTCACTGAGCATGGCGAAACATCTCGCTATCTAGTAAATAGTGTAGATAGCACCTTGACGCGGTTGTCAGTCATAACTAGAACTCACCGATAACACTGAGCATGGTGAAACATCTGGCTATCTAGTAAATAGTGTAGATAGCACCTTGACGTGCTTGTCACCGGAAAATATTGATTCTATCTAACGAATTTTTTATTTGCCGTGATTAATTATGGCCAATATGGCTTAAGTATAGCACGTGTATGGGTGAGTTAATACAACTTTACGTGTATGAGTGAATGGGTGAGTCAATACCACTGTATGTGTGTGAGTGGGTGGGTGGGTCAATACGACTGTGCGTGTGTGAGTGGGTGGGTGGGTCAATACGACTGTACGTATATGAGTGGGTGGGTCAATACCACTGTATGTGTGTGAGTGGCCGGGTGGGTCAATACGAATGTACGTATATGAGTGGTGGGTCAATACCACTGTACGTGTGTGAGTGGGTGGGTGGGTCAATACGACTGTACGTATATGAGTGGGTGGTTCAATACCACTGTACGTGTGTGAGTGGGCGCAGGCCCGGCCTGAAGTGTGGTGGACCGAATTTTAGAGGGCGCTTACGATTTATATAATGATATGTGCACAAACGGCCAGGGATATGAGATGTGGAACTTTTTCAATTATAAGTACAACCTATAAGGTCTATATTTTTAAGGCCCAACTTTTAAAATTAAAGAAATATTTTTCTAGGACACACGTTATTTTTTTTAAGCGTAATTAATCTTCCGAATTAAGGTAATACATTATAATAGAGATTCAGACTAAATAAACATAATTTATTGTAGAGTAATGTAACACACTATGAAAACTGTTGGTGACTGGAATATGTAGTGTAGAGTAATGTAACACACTATGAAAACTGTCGGTGACTGGAATATGTAGTGTAGAGTAATGTAACACACTATGAAAACTGTTGGTGACTGAAATATGTGGTGTAGAGTAATGTAATACACTATGAAAACTGTTGGTGACTGGAATATGTGGTGTAGAGTAATGTAACACACTATGAAAACTATTGGTGACTGGAATATGTAGTGTAGAGTAATGTAACACACTATGAAAACTGTTGGTGACTGGAATATGTGGTGTAGAGTAATGTAACACACTATGAAAACTGTTGGTGACTGGAATCTGTAGTGTAGATTCATGTAACAAACTGTAGAAACCGGTAGTGACTGGAATCTGTAGTGTAGAGTGATGTAACAATCTGTGGAAATCGTTAGTGACTGGAATCTGTAGTGTAGAGTAATTTAACAAACTGTGAAAACTGTTGGTGACTGGAATCTGTAGTGTACGTAATGTAACAAACTGTGAAAACTGTTGGTGACTGGAATATGTAGTGTTGACTAACTTAACAATCTGTGGAAACTGTTGGTGACTGGAATATGTAGTGTAGAGTAATGTAACACACTATGAAAACTGTTGGTGACTGGAATATGTGGTGTAGAGTAATGTAACACACTATGAAAACTGTTTGTGACTGGAATCTGTAGTGTAGATTCATGTAACAACAAACTGTAGAAACCGGTAGTGACTGGAATCTGTAGTGTAGAGTGATGTAACAATCTGTGGAAATCGTTAGTGACTGGAATATGTAGTGTAGAGTAATGTAACAAACTGTGAAAACTGTTGGTGACTGGAATCTGTAGTGTAGAGTAATGTAACAAACTGTGAAAACTGTTGGTGACTGGAATATGTAGTGTTGACTAACTTAACAATCTGTGGAAACTGTTGGTGACTGGAATATGTAGTGTAGAGTAATGTAACACACTATGAAAACTGTTGGTGACTGGAATATGTGGTGTAGAGTAATGTAACAAACTGTGAAAACTGTCGGTGACTGAAATCTATAGTGTAGAATAATGCAACAAACTGTGGAAACTGTTAGCGAGTTGAATCTGTACCTAATTCCAATCAGGTGCTGTAATAGGTGTAAGCACATTAATTTTACTGACGCGTAATATATTATTCGTGTTTTACGTGTTGAAATTATTAGTTTGAAAACAATGAAAGTATTGTATCAATAAATAAGGAGTATTAGTATCACAAATTCTGTCCTGGTATGTATTCATACTATAGTAAAGCAAAATAATATACACAACTATTTCTACAATATAGATTTATATGTTTCAATACCTCACTTTAGTGAATATAGAAACAGTTTATTGTGTATCGTACTAAGTAATTTAATTTAGATGAAATCCATGTTCGCACTGTAACTATGTCATGATTTAATAAAAAACGTAATTTATATTATTGTAGAAAGTATATTACTGGTCATATAATTTACCAGATTGCTTCAGTGTTAAATGTGATGGTAAAATAACTATGTCGATTAACTTTTATTTAAAACTAAGTTTTAGTTATTATTAAACACGAAAATAAATTTTCTGGAAAATATTATGAATTATACAAACGATAGGTTCCTGTTTACATTAATTAAATAAAATTTACTGCACGTACTAAATATTTTCTACTGAGTTATTTTAATTTTAGTTGTAATATTTATTTTTTTTCATTATATAATGCAATTTGTATTCTTTTTGTTGTTGTTTATTTTCATTTTAAGTAATTGCAGGGGTTAGAAACACTATATATCCATTATCCAAGGGTAGTTCAGAACATTATTGGGCAAACGTAACCAATCACGATAACGCTCATGAACACGAAATGAAAACACATTTATCTCAAACTCTAGGAAAATCTGGCTCATGAAATGATGGGAACACTGGATGATCTTTTTATATGTTGATTTTTATTGGAATAATTAAAAATATATAATTGTAAAGGACAAATTTTTATTCTCATTGAAGATATTTATAACTGGTTTTAATATTAAGCCAAAGCTGCCAAAGTAATCATACTTACATTCACAACGAATTTTAAATACTTAAAATGTTTTACAATTTTAATAATATATATTTTCTTATCACTTCAAGTCTTCAGCTACGGACTTAATGTATTTATGGTACTTGTATTAAACATACATTATTCATGTTCAATTTAATTAACTTATTATTTACTGAAAATGAAATCCACTTACGAATTGTACCAAGTGAAGAGGTTATTTAGAAACCTGAGACTAATTAAGTTATGATAGAACAAACCTGCCACGCCCTTACGTAGGGAGCACACCACCTCTACACCAGACTGTCACATAACATTCAACCTACTTGCAAATAAGCGAGAAATAATGTTTCTATCATGGCCTAACCAAGGTGTTTTATTTTGTATCAAGTTTGAACGAGTGTTTTCACTTGTGTATTTTATTTGTAGTAGCTTATGAACTGTCTTTTGAACTCTACGTAGATAATACTAGCCATAGTGGTACACTCAATGGGAAAGTCAGATTTTGTTATAAAACACTTACTTATCTCATATATTTCTATTATAGAATTTATAACAAATTCATAACATGTTATATAGCAGCAAATCGTAACAATTCGGTAACTTTTAAGTCATTTGCATAACAGACAAAAGTAAAATTTGTAAAATTAGATGTCGGAAATGTTTTTTAAAACAAACAAATTTTCTTACTATTTCCATTTTTTTTTTTTTAGTAAGGAGAGGCCGATCTCCTTCTTAACTTGGCCGTAGAACGTTTGGCACACATTTTTGGCCGATTTGGAATGGCACGTTTGGCACAGTCATTAGAGGGGATTAAGAAGGGTCAACCTGTAAGTTTCAGAAAGGCACGATTGGCACACACCGCCCGGCCAGGTAGTAGCAGCCAGGTGGCCAGAATGCGGGAAAATGGGAACTTTTTTGCCCCCGCAAATTCCCTGCTGTGGTGCTTATTGAAGTAAGCAACTAACCTAACCTAACCTAACCTAACCTGCGGTAGATCACAGCTGCTACCCAGGTAGATCACGGATGCTACCCGAGTAGAACACGGCTGCTACCCAAGTAGATCACGGATGCTACCCAATTGGAACACGGATGCTACCCAAATAGATCATGATCTAACCTAACCTAACCTAACCTAACCTGCGGTAGATCACAGCTGCTACCCAGGTAGATCACGGATGCTACCCGAGTAGATCATGGCTGCTACCCAAGTAGATCACGGATGCTACCCAATTGGAACACGGATGCTACCCAAATAGATCATGATCTAACCTAACCTAACCTAACCTAACCTAGTGAGGTTTAAATTTAAAAATTTGTTATATCACGGGCAAATGACTGCCACGCAGAGTTGACGGGAATAATACAATTCCCGTTTTCCCTCGTTCGATGGCGTCTACCTGGTCGAGCGACTGTGCCAATCCTGCCTTTTCCAAGCAGGCGAGTTGACCCTACTTATTCCGCTCTAATGATTGTGCCAAAACTGCCATGGGCAGAAGGTCCAAAAATGTGTGCCAAACGTCCGATCCCCCTTAACTTTACCCTACCCATTCTCCATATACTATTGATACTATTGTGCGAGGAACTTATTCAGACAGAGTAAGGGGGCGAACCAGTACAGTAAACGGTAAATATTACTGATACATCTTCCAGTCTAGGCCGGATTCGAACCAACGCTATCTCTAACCCAAGCTCAAAGTCCTGACACAACTCGGCCACCGGCTCGCCCAAATACACTACATGTTGTCCTATAGGAACATGTATTGTAGAGTGAATATGCTTCTTTCAATTTTCTCGGCTCAAGACATTAAAAGTCACAAACTTAGAAAAACTGGAACTGGTATTTCAATACAGGACATATACAGAAAGGTCTTTTCACTGAAAAGACTCGCGGATGGCTGCCCAAAAGGAATCCGTTTAGCCAGTCTTTGGACCTTGTGAAATATTTTCCCGCTTCATTCACATATTCGTTGGCGTATATTTCTTATTTAGAATTCAATTCATCTCTTCAACCAGGGGATTAGTATAGAAGTAGCAGATTTGTGTTTTATGAGGGAGACACAGGTAGTTGGACATTTGCCATCATTACGTGAAAATTACCAATCACGACGTTTCGATTTGGTAAGACCCAAACCTTTTTCAAGTGCTAAAAACTAAATTACATCTACACAAACATGTTATAAAACTACGTTCTTAAACTAATAAACTTATCTACTTTAATAATTATCTACATTTTTACCTAGATCCTAGAATGGGGTACAACAAAATCAACTTATACTAAGGTTAAATTAATATAACCAATTAGGCGCTGTCAAGGTCACGATATAAAAAAATTTGTGTTGCTTCAAATGATGTTAAACACATAGAACACGACTTTCTTAACACACTTAATGATTAAGGTTGAGTGGAAGAGAGGACTTAATAGTCCTAACTCCGCCTAATAAGCCAGTTTTCATTTCATTTCATTGCTGAAATAGCCCTAAAAATAATTAACGAGTACCAAACGAGAAACTTCTTTTTTTATGAAATTAAAATCAAATGGAAAATAACGTTTCTAACGTAAAGTTAACAAATATTATATATATATATATATATATATATATATATATATATATATATATATATATATATATATATATATAAGTACAGGGTTTTCAATTTAACTTGGGAACTTCTGAGATCTTTGAAACCTAAAGAATTGCGACAACGTTTTAAATGGGAGACTTTTTCTCTTTTTCGGTAAACATTAAAAATTCTAAATAAAATTTTGAAAATCAAGCTGCCTTATTCCAATATGGTGGACAACTTCAAAATTCGTATTGGAAACCTACATTTTTTGTTTTTGTTTACTTTACGTTAGTTATTTTTAGGGTGATTTCAGCAATTATTAAGTGTTTTAAGAATACTCGTAAAGTGGTATTGATCCACCCGCACACCCAAACACGTACAGTGGGATTGACGCACCCGCCCACCTATATACGTAGTACAGTGGTATTGACGCACCCACTCACCTAAACACTTACAGTAGTATTGACCTACCCACACACCTATACACGTACATTGGTATTGACCCATCCGCCCACCTATACACGTACAGTGGTATTAACGCACCTGCCCATCCATACACGTACAGTGGAATTGACCAACCCACCCACCCACCCAAACACGTACAGTGGTATTGACCCACCCACACACGTACAGTGGTATTGACGCACCCGTCCACCCATACACGTGTGGTATTGGAACCCACCCGCCCATCCATACATGTACAGTGGTATTTTTGTCTTTTTATTTTCCCCCTTATTACATAATACGTATAGGGAAGATAGATTGAAATGAGAAGGTTACATACAATATATCTGTTTTGGCAGTGGTGGAGAGAGGTACCGTCATTAAAGACGGTCCGACCCCGGACCATCTACCCACCGTACAAGGTGGATCAATATAAACTTCATAAAAGTCAATAGAATACTTTATTAGCTTATGAAATTTAGTTTGTATTAATTTAATAATTTTATCAAGAACTAATTCCACTTGAAAAATCAGCTGACATGTGAAAGTCAGCTGCATATATGAAAGTAATTTTAAGTTTTCAATCAGCTAAAACAAGATATATAATCTTGTCTATAAGCCGGGCCGATTTAAAATTTTTATCTGTCGTTATATATATATTATTGTATAACCGTTGTTTCTCACTCAGGGAGAAATAACCTAACAAATCTACCCTCATTTGTGTTGTGCGATTAAATCCACGTTGACTATTCCAGGTTTTTCACCTTACACCATGTTTAGAAGCATTAAAATTACATGAAAACTAGCAACTTGCACATTGAAACTAGAGGTTGGGTTGGGTTGTTCCCAACCTTTAACCCCCAAGAACCACTAGTCACTATATAAAAATAAAAAAAAAGTTATGTTTACAATTTTATGGACATTTTAATAAATTACTTACACAAAATAGTATGAAAATACAACACAGTAAGATAGTAGTGTATTACACAAACTGGCCTTTATCAAGTGTATGTATCAGGTACACTTGATATACAAAATACAATTTTTATTAATAACTAAATTTATTTATCCACCTTAATTGTATTTCCAAATGCAAATTAACCTTTCCAGTTACTAATATACAGGGTTTTTTCTTCAACCATGGAAACTAAAAGGGGCCAACAAAATGTAGATTTGAATTCCATAAAACATCATATTCGCAAGGCTGTTTCTCCGTCGGTTATCTTACTGCGAATGTGAGTTTACTTGGTCTTGCAACTCCCCCACTACCAACCCCTTGCCATAATTACTTAAGTACTCAAACAAAGGAATCTGGCTCCTGGCAACAGGACAGCTGACGACAGATTTCATAGTGCTTGTACACGTCGAAAGAGGGATAACTTACTCACTCACTAAAACTAATTATAAATTGAGATTTTTACTTAAAACAGAACAAATGGAATAAACAAAATCGTAGCTAGTAAAACTAAATATTTAATTAAATGTAAATACTATTTTTTTTAAAGAAAACAAATAGTATAAAAAGAATAAAAACTCAAGTTTGAACAAAAATGATAAACAAGAGAGAATGACATGTTTTTTAGAAGCCCAGCACCGCCATCAGCCCTACAACCCCGTGTCAGCCAGCTCTTGACCTCTCTCTCCCGAAGTTGGCACGTCCATATATAGCTTTGATTCTGTCTTGTAGAGAATTCCATAGGCTGCAGGTGATAATTGAAAAGGACTAATTAAAAACTGTTGTTCTTGGTAGTGGTATTGACAATGATAATTCACCCCCTCTTGTAGTATAGTTATTGATTTGGGACAAAAAGGCGAACAGAAGCAGAAAAAACAATATTGAACCATTTCGAATTCTAGCAGAAAATGGGGTATCAAACTATATGTATTTATCTCCTAAATCACATTATACCACTACATCTCCGAAGAGACAACATTTAAGGGCTATGCCCCTCCCAAATAAAAAAATTTACTCAAAATCCCAACATTAGGTAATGTAGACTAATACACCTAAGTGGAGTATCAAATTAAATGCATTATTCTCTTAATTACTAATATACCATCAAATTTTAGAAAAGATAATGTTTAGGGGCTCCAATGCTCCAAAAAATCAAAATTAGTGTCCATACTGCTTAAAAATACTGTCGAGGTCATAGGCCGATCTTCCTCACGAGGCGACATGCCGTGATCCACAAACGGGACTGTCCCAGAGTGCTTGGTGAGGCCACAGGCCGAAATTTCCCCCACGAAGCCGTAGGCTTCCACAAAGAGGCCTGTAACAGAGCATCTTGGCAAGGTCGTTGGCTGAGCTCCCCCACGAGGCCATAGACTAAGTTCCACAAAAGAGGTAAAGGTCAACGCGGAAGACCTCTGAAAGAAATTTTATTAATAAAACTACAAGCAAGAGCAACAGCAAACGATCCTTAGGATCCTCTGAGAGATATGGATGCTACCTTTTCATTTTGCATAATTCAACTGAGCGAAGCTCGGTCTCCCGGTACTTTTTAAAGATGAGTGCGAGCAGGAACCTTACGTTAGATGAAACTAAGCAGGTCGGGACAGTCAATTTCACAATTGAATTTAAGGAATTGATGAAAAACACACGCGAAGTTAGAAAATACGTGTCCAATTAGAAAGTGACACTTTGTTTACTGGGTACGTTTACTCTTTGACTAGTTGTTTGATCTCGGCTGATGTGTTTACTGATCACGTGACACGACGTAAACAACTCTCATCCGTCGGCGACGTAAATATTACTCTCCAGCTTACTCCACGAACGTAATAATCTTTGTGTATTTGTTGTTTGTTAGGACTTTATTAACACTTGTTAAATGAATATTTTTAGTATATATATATATATATATATATATATATATATATATATATATATATATCCTTTGTCATTGAGATAAAGCAACTTATATTTATTTATTTATTCTTAAGACGCAGATTGTCGAGATATGGACGAATATGGATTTTGAATGAGTGTGGTTAGTGTAGATGGGCTAATGTAGTCACCCAGCCGACTATTCCTTAGTGTCATTAATTAATAGCCCATTGTCACATGAACAGGCGGAGGTTATATAAGCTGATTCCTTTATAGTGTTTGTTTGTCAATTTATTTTGTATAAAAACGATTCAGAATCTGCTTGATAAATGTATTGATTGTTACTCACAAACGCGTTGTAGGCTTACATCACTTCTCTCCAGAGTTGGCAGCAGTTTACACAGCAGAATCAATCCGGTTGGACGGTCCAGTCAGTAAAACATTTATATTGTTGTTATGATTAATGAAAGGCCCACCCTAGTTCTTTTGGTAACTGCCCATACCTTCTTAATTTCTTATTTTTTTACTCTCTCCAATCTTTGGGTGTTTCGATAACTAATTTATTGTAAATCTAAAATTATGGCACATCTGCAACAGACTTGTTGCCTTTGAATGAAACTAATTAAATTATTATTTTTCGTATTCTATCCTGTATTATTTTGTACTTTTATATAATGTATACTTTTTTATTTACTCCATTATCTTATTATACTGTACTATGAAAAAGATTACTCATGAATTGAAAAATAATAAATCCCCCCCATTACTTAAACTATATATTATATTGAACGTGTATATATAAAAAAACCAGTATAAAATAATGTAAATGCCTAATTAATTATATTAAGTTTCATTTATTATTATTTAGATGGTAAAATAATCGTATTCCGACAAGCGATTTCTAAGAAGTTAAGAGAGACAGTGGTAGTTGTCAGAGGCGTGTGATGGATCGATGGGGGACCGGTAAATCATTTTTACATAGTTTTTCGTTAAATGATGGGCGCTGATATGAAAGCAAACTTAGATGACTATGGCCATAGCATAGCACTGCATCTCCAACTGCAAGTCCAAGTCTTGGCCCTTTCCTGTTTAGTAAGAGTGGGGAAGAGAGACCAATATTACGTGTGTGGGAAGGTGGTAGGATCCTCACAACTGTACGTGTATGGGTGAGTGGGAGAGCCATGGCCACTGAACGTGTATGCGTCTCCTGAGATCAATTATGTATTTGGTTGGTGGTAATGCCACATAGTATAGTGGTGACCCAACCGACAAACCACATATATGCGACGTTCAGTGGTTTACTTTTCCCGACTTGAGCAAATATTTATTTACCCTCCTCATGCCCCCCCTCCTACTTGCCCCTGCAAAACCTACAAGGCATTCACCATAAGAGGTGAAAACTAATCATTGTTAATATACGATAATATCGACGATTTAAATAAAAAAATACAACTTATGGAAATTTGATATATAAGTAAGTAAAACATAGTTGATTAATTGAAATAATTGTCAATTTTATGTATCGAACTACTTCGAGACAATAGTTTTGTACAGTACAATTAAACGTCACACAAAAAAAATTTATTACAAATAAAATTTTTTTGTGACTACCTCTAATCTGAGGAAGGTGAGCGTGGTTCACCGAAATCGATCACCATAATATTTGTGCATTTTGTACTTGTATTGTAATATATTTGTGCATTTTGTGCTTATATTATAATAAATTTGTGTTGTGTGACGTTTAATTGTACTGTATATGTACCAACACGTATTATGCTAATTAAAAAACTATTAATAGTTTTGTTTCAAGGTCCAATGATATTTTGCATCTATAATAACTGAAAATTTGAATTGATCAGCTATCGACTTTTTAAATATACCCAAACACTAAAATAACTATTGGTTATAATAGTTATTTTAGTGTTAAGTGGTTAACAATCTTATACAACTGCCTTAGAGTATACAACTAAGAGTTAATAATTTAGACTTATTGTAGACTTAAAATAGAACATAATATTCGTTCTTGATGAAATTTATTTTAAAATTGACAGTCCAAGGACGGTGAGAAAATATTATCAACGTTAAAAATTACCAAGGCTCCACCCCACTGGGCCTGAAATGTTCAATGACTTTCTTCACATTCAGTGTTCAGTGGTGATGACCCACCCACCCACCCTAACACGTACAGTGGTGATGACCCACCCACACACACAAACACGTTCAATGGTGATGACCCACCCACCACCCATACACGTACAGTGGTGATGACCCGCCACCCACCCAAACACGTTCAGTGGTGATGACCCACCCACCGACCCAAACACCTTCATTTGTATTACGATATTTGTTTCTACCACTTTTTGGTTTAGGTGAAATATGTGTTAAGGTCTTGCTGAAGCTTCATTTGTGTTTACAAGTTGACAGTCACCTCATTTTTTGTTTTTTTAAATTTTATTTCAACGGCATTCTATTTTTACAAAACAAATTCTGTCACATGTTCCAGTCGAAGGAGACAAAGGTAGTTGGACATTTGCCATCATTACGTGAAAAATAACAATCACGACGTTTCGATTTGGTAAAACCCAAACCTTTTTCAAGTGCTAAAAACTAAATTACATCTACACAAACATGTTATAAAACAACTTTATAACATGTTTGTGTAGATGTAATTTAGTTTTTAGCACTTGAAAAAGGTTTGGGTTTTACCAAATCGAAACGTCGTGATTGTTATTTTTCACGTAATGATGGCAAATGTCCAACTACCTTTGTCTCCCTCATCTGATACTCCATCATTAACAAATTTCAAAAACAAAGATGTTCCAGTCATTGAGCCAAAAGTAACTTGACAGCTCTTTTGAATTCTGGTAGACTACAGTTAACTAAGTCAATTCCAGGGCAGACAAGATTTCCTAGGTGCTGGATCCTAACTATAGTGCTGTTTCTCTCGTAGTTGGTTGCGTGGTGCAGTCTCCCAAAGATTTCCGATGATCTAGTGCCCCTAGAGACTCAAAACGTGACCCTCTCCAACGATGCAGGGCAGTCAATTAGTCCATTGACTAGCGTGAAAAGGAACACTAGGCGTGAAATCTTGTATTTCACGCCTAATCACAAGGGGTTGTGCAGCAGTTGTGAGGCTAACATATCCATTGGAACAGTCCTGTAGTTATAACCAAGTCTGACACCATCTTGTATATATGAAACATCCACTTCTTATATGGAGACCAAGTTACATAGGTATATTCTAAAATAGGCCTTACATATGCAAATATAGCAACATTAAGGAGATGGGCTTTAATGAGAATCTGGACGACCTGGAAATCATCCCCAGGCAACTGTTAGCTCTTGCTATGATAGCTGAGATGTGGTCAGAGTGGTCAAGAGACGTCTGCAGAAGAACTCCAAGATCCTTTGCCTTCATCCTTCTTGGGAGATCCTGACCTCTCAAATTGTAGTTAGTATTAATCAAAGTACGTACTCTGTGAAACGTCAAATAAATCATTTGTCACATACAATTCATAACACCATGCAACTGCAACATCAAGACTCTCCTGTAGAAGCAACATGTCATGAGTACATCTGAGCTCATAAAAAAACTTCAGCATCGGAAAACAGAAGACATGACACTTTGATTTTATTTATTATGTCATTGATAAAAATTATAAACAAAATTGGTCCCAGGTGTGATCCTTGAGGGACGCCTGATGATACATGAAACTTAGTAGAATATGTATGGACAAAACCTTCCATATGGAAAAAGGAAGAGAAATGACTATTAGTTCTCTCAGGTAGCTCCCGAATCAAACCAAGAGGGAGCCTTTGATGCCATAGGCTTCAATCTTAGCAATAAGACGTTGATGGCTTATTTTATCAAAAGCTTTAGAAAAATTTTGGTATATTGCATCGACTTAAGCTCCCTCTTTAAAAACGTCCATGATATATGATTGGTATAATACATGGTTAGTCAATGTAGACTTGTTTGTAACAAAGCTGTGTTGGTAAGAATTGATAAGGGGATATAGCAGTAGAGACATTTTAGACAGGATCTATTTTTTAAATATTTTAACAAGCACACGTTGAATTACTATTGGTCAGTAGTTCTTAGCGTCGTTTCTGGATCCAGATTTATGTATAGGGATGACAAAACTGGTTTTAAGGATGTCAAGAAAAATCCCCTGCCTCATAGATATATTAAAAATATTATGAATAGACCCAGCCAGGCTTAGATAACTGTATTTAAGGACAGAGGGAGGTATGGAGTCAGGCTTACAACCCTTGGAAGTGTTCAGTTCTTTAAACTCCTTAAGAACTTCATTTTCTGTTAACATGCAACTTTCAGTTACATTGGGGCTTTCGTAATCGTATTGTGGAGGAGTCCTTGAATATGCAGAAAAGACTATTGTTATATACTCATTGTTACAATTGAGTACAAACGCTACAAAATGCGTAATTTAGAAGATGGATGTCGTAGGGAAGGAGCCCGTCTCTACCAAAGGCACAGCTAACCTTTACTCCCTTAAATACACTTGTAATGAATCCCTTCCCTTCACGCCTCCTTCATACTTCTGTTTAACATGTCACATCTTGCCTCTATAATATCTACTCAACAGTTTACACAATGAATGCTTCATTCAAGTTGAGCAATTTACAATTGGCTATCCCTCAATTCTTTTGGACATAAATTACATTCTTCGTCCATATTCCCAAAATATGAAATAATGAAATGAAATAATGAAATTTATTTCCTGTACATTACAATTTATTTACATTTCACAATACTAAAAGGAAATATCACTGGCCACGGTTCTAGTAATGTGGCCAGAGTTTGAAACAAAATAAATTTTCTTTAAAACTAAAAGTTATATTCAGTCCAGTCCTTTGTGATTGACACTTAAAACTGCCGTTCCATGTAGCGTGTATTTACAAACAATTATATATTTACAGATAGTATGCATATATTAAGAAGTAATAGTAAAATATTAATAAACGTAACTAACAACGAGCAAAACATTTTCAATGTTTCACCTTCTTTCAGAATTCTTTAAACCTTACATTAGAACATTATTTAAAAAGTAAACATTGGAGTAGGAAAAAAGCCAATACTTGATATGTTTACTAAACATGTTCAAATGTGTGCATTCCTTTATATTTTGTGGAATCCCATTAAAATATTTAGGTCCACAGTATTGAAAGCATTTTATATAAATTGGTTTATTAACTTTTTTAAGTTTGAAAAATTCTTAGATTATTTTTTCTTATATTGTGAAATAAATTTCTGGTTCCTTTGGTACCACTTCTAAGGTAAAACATTCTTAACAATGTGTAGACATAAAGATGCTGGACAGGTAGAATGTTTAACTGAATATACAGAGGAAATGAGCTGTCTCTTCTGTTTTTTGTTAACATTATACGCAGAAAATGATTTTGTGTGATTCTTAATTTTTCGATCTGTGTCTTAGTCGTTCCTGCCCAGCACACAATTCCGTATTGTGACTGGGAGTGAATTATATTTACTCAGAAACATACATTATGCATTATGTTTCTGAATAAATTGCTTACTGGAAGCTTTAAGGTACCATTCAAGAAAACTTTTTTGAAGCCATTTAAACATTGTTTATCATTAATCTTAGAACTTAGGCTTAAGCGGACGGTGTCATAACTAGAATCTACAGTTTCCGGTGACAGCCGCGTCAAGGTACTATCTACAATATTTACAAGATGACCAGACGTTTCGCCCATACTGTGATGTGGCATCCTCAGTGGTTTCTCTGAGAAGTCTGAGAAGTGGAGTCTCAGAGAAACCACTGAGGATGCCACATCACAGTATGGGCGAAACGTCTGGTCATCTTGTAAATATTGTAGATAGTACCTTGACGTGGTTGTCACCGGAAACTGTAGATTCTAGTTGTTGTTTATCATTTTTGCCACAGAACAATTTTTATTCTATATTACCATCCACTGTAGGAAAGTAGTAAAGAATTGCCACCAAACTTTTCATCGCAATTATTCATCGACAACTACGAGTACTTCGTCACAGTTTGTGGGTTCTCAGGTGTTTCCCTTCACATTATACTTTTTTTAACGCCCTAACCTCTTTAACAGTTTTAATAAACAAGTTAAAATTAATAATAGGCATACATTTAAGAGAGTTTGTTCTAAGACTAATATTAACTATAACTTGATGGTGTAATGATGACCTATCGGCAAAACAGGATGGGCTTAGCTTGATTTATGAACTATTAAAATCAACAAAAGGGTTTGCTACGCAAAAATATTGAGCTCATTAAAACCAGTATAATTCCAAATATACCTAAGCACACAGTAGAGTTAAGTCCACTGTAATATAAAGCTGGATTGGGGGCACTGATTGACTGACTAACATAAATGTTTACCCACTTCAGAGTGTCGTGAAAGTTAGACATTTACTCTAAAGGTAGATTTAGACATTTCGACTCTAAAAAAATCAAACATTTTCATATTTCCAAAAAATACCGGTTGTTTTAGGGATTGAAAATTGAAATGTTCTCATAAGAATTACATAAGTGAGTTGGCTAAATGGCTAAACCATCGGAGGCACACAGGTGGGGTGTGGATAGGAACAACTTTGTCTTAGATACTGAATAGCGTGCGAGGTGTGGTAAGACACGTAAATACTTGACATTGTACTCAGACTTTCAATGGGAATCAAGGAATCAATATTCCACCAGGCCAAAGGCTGAACGTATTGCACAAGCAAAGCCACTCATGATCAATTTGGGTACCCCGACGTGATCAACTTGGGTAGCCACACGTTTATAGCTCTGGTAGTGCACGAGATCAGCTTGGGTAGCCACCATTGATCAATTTGGGTACTCAGACGTGATTAACTTGGATAACCATCCGTTACTGGCTCTAGTAGCGCTCGAAATCAGCTTAGGTAGCCACCATTGATCAATTTGGGTAGCAATCATAACTAACTTCTATAGCCACTCATGATGAAATAATTGGGTAGGTATCGTAAGAGAGCAGAATCGGTGTACTTAAACGAAAAATAAGTGCAATAAATAAAAATGTTCAAATACATATACTTAAGGTCAGAGGGAAGACTGATTGATTATAGTTGGTATTTATTTATTCATAAGACGCCGATCGACAAGATATGGGCGAATATGGATTTCGAATGAGTGTGATGAGTGTAGATGAGCGAATGTAGTCATTGTTACAAACTAAGGCCGACTATTCCTTAGAAAGTGTCATTAATTAATAGCCCAATGACAAATGAACGGGGGCACCCGAGGTGCGACATGGACTACCTGAGGGTCATAATTGGACACTCGAGGTGCGACATGCAGCGAAAGAGAACCCAAAACTAACACTCGAGGTGCGACATGGCGCTTCGGCTAGCAGTGTGGCCGTGTTGGTCTGGCGGCTAATAGTTGATATATTTACAGTGATAAAATTATCTGAAAACTACAGCCATACAATGAGACACATGATTAACGATGATTCAATAATTAATCATCGCTCAATGACAATTTATAGTTTAACTTAAACAAAGAAATTTATTACAGTAAAAATGTTTAACGGCGTCAAATAGTTTAAAAATTTGGTTTTTAGGTTGTTAAAAAAAGGTTAGGTTAGGTTAGGTTAGCTAATAATAATCTATTTAGCTATGTAAAGCAGATCGGAGTTTCCAGAAAAAATTATAGTTTTACTACTTTTTATTGAAATAAAAATAATTGTATTTCCGGAAAATATTGATTCCTTTTAAGTGTGAAAGTCTGTATTTAATTACACTAGTTATTGAAATGGTGTGATTATCCTAGTTACGTAGGTCCTATTTTATATATATATATATATATATATATTTATTTATTTATGGACACAGAGAGAGAGCGCGTCTACAACCCCGCAACCCTTCGCCGGGCTACCTGAGGTGGCATGTCGCACCTCGAGTGCCAGTTTTATGGCCCTTTGGGTCGCTGGGATTAACACAGGTAGTCCATGTCGCACCTCGAGTGCCACCAAATGAACAGCCGGTGGTTATCAGCTGATCCTTCTCAAAATGTATTGACTCTGATTGGGATCGAACTAAGAACCTTTAGCACATGAAGCTGGGATTGAACCAACTACGCTACCGACCAATTAGGTTATGTCTATAGGTTGAACTACACTAAGTCAACCTGGAGTGATGTGGGAGTAGATGAGTTGATCTATGGGTCAGAGCGTCATTACGGATACAGGATGTTGATCCCTCAAAGGAAGTTGATCCTCATAGACCATTGATCAATCGTCACATGCCCGCTGCAGTTAATTAGTGGTAGAGTTTATAAATCCAGAAGTTCCCCACCGTAATATACGATTATTAATTTAAGAGTAAATTGTCATTAATAAAATATGACAGAATCAGACCAAAGGGATACTTCGATATAGTTATTAGTTTTATCACATACCACAGTTCTAGACGATAGCTTTTTTAGTAAAATGTTGCTTGAGTAAATAATGTATAGTTATAAGACACAAGTTTTAAGCTTTAACCTCACTAATTATATTTTCTCAGTGGAGTAGTACGTGGAATAAACAAACAAGCGATTCTGGCTTTCTTTTATTAAATCATTATTAAAAACTGGTTGTATTACATGTTCAAAGTTAGTTATGATCATTTCCGTCCTCAAACAGAGAGAATCCCGTAAGTTGACCTATGTCCATCATAAGTTTATATGTTTCTATATATTTGAGGCTCTTGTAATTTTCAAGAAGAATTTTTTTAGAATTTCTCTACAAAATCTTCCCTTGTCTATCACTCAGACCACGAGTCAACTTCCCTGATCCGAAACGCAACACTACTTTTTAAAAAAGTAACATTGTCTATAACTGCATCAGCATTGTTAATGCCTTAACTGCTGACCTCAGAGTAAAAATGGCTCTCAGTTAATTAAAAAAAAAGCCTAAAAGAATTTCTTGCTTACAAGAGTGTTTAAAAAGTTAATGCTTTGGTATTTCAACACCAGATGATCATTTTATAATTATTTTATAAATCTTATATTAGAATTAAATTGTCACTTTATAGTTCTTTATGAAAATATGAGGGAAAGTAATATTTAGTTTTTATATATGTTATTATTTTCACATATTTTGACGCTTGCCAATGATTGTATGTATTTTAAGGCAATAAACAAGTTTTTATTTTATTTGATTTTTATCTTTCTATTAATACGAATTTTACCAATGCTAGATGTCGTAGAAAAAATGACGAGTTAGAATGGAAAGATAGATTAGAATGCTCTGTAGGCGAGACTTAAGCATAATATCATATAGTAATTAACAGACACACGTAGAATATCAAATTATTGCTTTGTATAGTTGCATTGTATGCAGCTAGGACAATTCTTACATTGTTACATATGAGACGCGGACACAACGTTGTTGGTATTTTAAGGCAAATATGAATGGTTATATGAGTGTGGATGAGTGTAGTCTGGTTACTAACTGAGTTCAACTGTTCCTCAGAAAGGGCAATTTATTAATAGCTCAACAGCCAGGGCAACTAAGGGACCTACAGCTTTACGTGGAGTCCGAACCACGTAGTGCTGGTCTGATTTTCAGCTAATTGATAAGCCTGATACTCAGTTATCTCCCCCACACAACATCCGCACAATGATTACCACCCAACATGGACACCCCAGACTTCTCTAGTAGTGTCCACGCCGATAGCACCCATCAAGCGGACGCCATGTCAGTATTAAGAGGACCGAGCATCCAACCTATCGCCTTCAATCTCCCAAACACTTTGTCCCCAAGTAGCTGGGTTACAGCATTGCGCCACCAGTGCCGACAACATGTATAACTTATTCATAAAAAAAACATGCATGAAAGAAGAAAAAAGAACTTTTCTTTTTATATTTGAAAAATGTATGAACACCCAGTGGGTTAAAAAGTGGGTTGTCCTTATGTAGTGTGTTTTTAAATAAAAATGTTAACAAAGTAAAACAAATATTTTACACAATGTATCTAAAAACTATAAAAATTACCTAAAGAAGCTATAACTGTTAAGCTATCTACATTTACTTGTATTAGTAAATATTAATTTAGAACGATGAGTTCCAATTATTACCGTGTGTTGAATTCAGTTAAACAATAACAACTATTAAATATCCAGTATTTATATACTTTTCAGTTTATTCATTAAAATAAATAAAATGGGGTTAGTTGATGTTTATTAATTAGGATTGTCTTTGGGGTGCAGAATTGATATTTCTATTGAGAAATTACTATAGGAAAGAAGTTTCGCAAGCTTAAGCGATCCTAATTCTTATAATTCCAAGCTTGTAAGACAAGATTAACATTATGGAATTAACTTATATACTTGAATATTTTAATGTAATGACGATGTTACGCGTCACCTAACAAAATAACATTACGTCTATTTAATAATAAGAAGATAATTGTTTTCAATGTCAATAATATTACTGACAAACTTATTGCTATTTCCATAAATTGATTGATATTCAATTAGTTAATCAACCGTGTACATCAACGAAGTATCCAAGGTAAACTGTACTTTGCAGAAGGCAGCTGATTGTGATAAACAATTCTCAGGGAACTTAATCCATTTAAATGATTAACACAAATACAATTAATATTTGTAATCTTTTATGTTGTAACTGAACGATTGCATACATGCAAATGTAGCAATTAAGTCTGCACAATTTTACTTCTATTTACTGAAAATTTAACAACTTGGCGAAAGAAAGTTGTAGCGAAGAAATAAAAAAGCTTAAATTTTGTTTTTGGATAAATATCAACAGCTAAAAAAATTTACTTTTAGTATTTTATAAACACATCCATCCGATTAAGTGAAAATATTAATGTGTTTAAAGGCGGTTTTTTACATTACAAAGATTTTTCCTTTTTAAAAAAGAAATGAAAACGCTTTATTTTACTGCTAAACCCATCGCAGATCCATAAAAGGAAACTCCATGTTGCTGGATATGGAAATCATTTCAAATGCTTAATTTTAAATTAAAAACAATTTTAATTTGTTAAAATATAATTTATAGAAATTTTACGCATTCGTTCAGAAAAAAACTATACCATATTGCAAAAACACGTTTTTAATGATACAGCACTACGAGATTTTCGCGTAATTTACAGCTCAGCAAAATATTTTACTGAGTTTCCACGTAAAAGTAACAATTAATTGTCATAGTCTACAAATAGTTTCTCAACAATTAAAGGCTTGCCTTTTTAAGAGGTCAGAATTATATTTTATGAACTAATATTCGTTCATTTACAGCAATCAGTTAACAAATTTAATTCTGAACAACTTTTTATTTAAATTAATTCACATTTTAATGAATATTTTTTTTTTACTAGTGGGAATGTTTGAACTTAAATTAATAATACTTCAGATGTACTTTATTGTTACGTGCGACGTACTTTAGTTGTGTTGTATGTCAATTTATATTGAAATAATTCAATGTTAAATAATAATATACATTAAATAAAACATCATGGAAGTGTTTTGGAAATGAAAAGACTTATGAAAAGATTTTCTTTGCGGCATTACTTTTTTTAAGTGACCACAAATACTTTTAAATGGTGCTAGTTGTTTCAGAAAACACAATGTTAATACATTTGTCCTATAGTTGTCTAACAAAGTGGCTGTTCCTGCACTTAATTCAAGTCGCAAAGAAGGTGATCCCTGCAATTAGTCGCACTCCTTTTACTTTACTCCAAGTATTTAACTTAATAACATAAATAATATAGTCTATCTATTAGCTATATCCAATAACGTCGTGTACGCTTGAAATAATTAAGTTGGCAGCGCCGGGTGTAAACACTACAGCTGATGTAGTGTTTGTTGTTGTCAAATGTTTTAAACTGTTTACATAACCTACTTCTTAAAACAAGTTTTAATAAAACTGGTTATTTATGTTTTTATTACTTGTTGCTTTTTATATAGTCTACTGTTTTTCAACTGTAAGAAAAATGTTAAGAAGAAAAAACTGTAAGCGTCCTTGCTGTTCTTGAGGAACTATTCCTGTAAGTATTTCTCTCGTGCAGCAAAGTACCACTTTGCACACTAGTTGCACGAATAAATATTTTGATAAAACAGTGTAGAAATAATTATTTTAATTATTATAAACATAATTAGATAACTTAATTATTAATGTCTACATACAAATCTTCAATAAAACACCGGAAACAGCGTGGATTCATTATTATTAAACGAAGCAGCCATTTTAATCTTCGTCCTTTGGTAACCAAAATGATTGGTTGGGAATTTGCATAATTTATAATAAATCACTGCCAGTTAACATAAATTCCAATTTATAATGTAAATTGTTAAGACATAATATAATTGAATGACAGTTTATATTAAAAAACATTTTGACCGTCACAGTAATAATTATTGAACTTAATGGACATAAAAAAGTTCACTCCTAATAGCCCATGGATTTTAAATCTTTGAAAAGAAGGAAGTATTGGTATAATATATTGTTATATTAATTAAAGTACATTTTATCGCCATGGACTGATTGCTGTTATGGGCGTTTAATTTTCTTGTTAGATCTTGATCTAAATTGATTTAAATAAATTAAAATTTATCAATTTAAAGTTATTTTAGATTGATTTAAATCGATTTAAAAATACCTTACTTACTTACATATATAAAACTAATGTATCGTAACTATACATGTCATAAGGATTACAACTAGACCAAGTAAAATACTTTTACAACATCTAGAATCCAAGAAAACAATGTTTCAGGGAATTGATAAGAACTTTTTTCTCGAAAAGTTAAAATCCTAAAAATTATATTAAACATTCCTATAAACCAAGCATTAAAATATAAATGCGATGCATTGACGATTTTTTGTGTAATAACGATGTAAACTTGATGTACAGTGAAAACTAATTAAAATTCCGGTACTTTTTTGTTCCCACCAAAATAAAAAATACTGTAACTTTTAATAAAATGTTAAAATTAATATTTCATAAGGTAGCCTACAATTAAATGAGGAAAACAATTATTTTATTAGATTTATCTTAGTCTTCTTAGTTCTTTATAAAACAATCTTCAAACTCAAGTGCACATAATTTCTGCGCCGACAGTAGGCTGCCCCCTACTGGCCCTAAATACAAATAATGCAATACAGTGCTAAAGAAATATTATCAGCAAACATATGACATCTGTAAGATTCCACGGGGGCTTTGTTCACCTGAAAATATAGAAACAAAAACTGAGCAGGAGAAAAATAGTGCTACTAGAAGTGTCTTCCCAACAGCATCTATTACTTCTGTAGTATTTGTCAGTTATACCATGTTAAAGAAAGCACGTATTAACGGCAAATCCAGCTTAGTAACTTGAAATAAGACTCATGTTTTCATACATTAACAAGTCTTTGTCATAATACTTGTATATATCGATCCCTAGCAGTTTATAACATGATTGTTAACCTATGTTCGGATCAGATCTAGTTCAACCTTAGATTTTCAGCCACAGGAATTCAGCAAAATTATGCAGAAAATTGCGATAGTATAGTTTCCGTTGTCTCCGGCATTAAAAAAAAAAGAATAACTTGGAAGTACATTGTCTAGTTTGTCTTCCTGGCTAACAGCGTGTCTAAGACCAGATCTAATTTGCAAAATGAATGTATATTAATAATGCTAATGGTTCTACATAGTATACGTAAAGCTGTCAGTTGGTGAAGTAATCCAGCAAAACAATACACTTTACGATTTTTTAGTAGGTTTATTATAATATTAGGAACACACATGCACGCTTCGCGTGCCACCCCTCCGTATCTACGCTCGAGTCATCTCAGTCTTAAGCCTCGGTCTCTGATTATGTTATTCTTAGTATGGACACGGTACTATACGACTTTTAAAAAGCAAGCAACAGGACAAAATAATATTTAGTATTCTTTTCAGATATTAAACATAAGTTGGTTTTAAATTCATAGTTAAAATACGCAATATTTATTTGAGTATAAACATTATAAAATGTAAACAGCTTTCTTTTATATGTATAAATAAAAAAAGTTGTGATATGAACTAAATGGATTTTTTAGGTAGGGTAGGCAACAACCTAGGTAACTCTTAACATTTATATATTTTTTCCTTCGTCCTTGGCTCTTTAGCTTTGAAAATGATTCTAATGATAGTAATGATAGTAATGATCTTCATCTAGTTCGAGAAATTTCATTGTGACCGATTCCTCGCGGAATTAAATAACTTACATAGATTATAGTTGATAAATTGGGCTATAGTTTAAATATCTTTTAATGGCGATTTTTTTTCTCAAGAGAAATAAAGCTTAGTAGCTAAAGTGGTTAAATCTGATAATCGAATATGGTAAAACTACTTAATTCGTTTTTGTACAACACCACTGGAGAACTACTCACAGCTTAGAGCATGTTGTGGATATGAAAAAAACACACAATTCCCATAGTTATAGTTTAGATAATCATTGCATGCCCTATCATCATGGCGTACAAATCAGCTGGTGGAGTAAACTAATAACAATGCACGTCCCTAATCTAGAGAATAACTATTATAATTTACTAGTTGTACCCGCCCGCTTCGCCGGTCATAATATTGAGTTTGATTTAGAACCTAATAGCTGAAAGAATTCGAGCATTTTTGCTTCTTCTACCAGTATTAGACTTTTTAGGAGGCATGTCATAAAAAGTAAACTGCAAAACAAATAATTATTTATTTTTTATTTTCACGTTTCACCACATGTTTTAATTACTGAGGAAAAAAGGTTAACACCAAATACAGATCACCTGATCAAGTAAAAGTAGTGTGTGCTACACTCTCAAGGTGAAATGTAGAACTACAATAAATCAAAACATATACAGTACTGTTGTTGTGAGAACTTCAATCTGCTTATGGCATGTGAAACTACATTAAACCACACAGTCATATGTTTTTTGTAAACAATTCAGATTCTCAATTTGAATAACATGGGATCTTTAGGAGCCCGTGGGGCGGGACCCTGTGGACGGATCTGCATCAAACTTCACAGAAACCATCTCGGGAGTATACAGGACAACATTCTAAAGTTTCATGGTGATCGGTTGGATGGTTTGGCAGCGCATAAACTTCAAACATATATATATATATATACATATATACAAACATCCTCTTTTATAAATATAGAAAATAGCTACAACCAAAAGATAACTATGAGTTACAATGAAAACTAAAGCATATTCAATAAATTTTATTTACAGTTCCCAATAAAACATTAGTAAAAACAGTTCTTTCAACACGTATTCACATTCCATCTTGTAAGGACGAAGATGGATCTTTTCCTCTCCTGATCCACAACTCCTGATCAACCATACTCCTGATCTTACTCTAAACTATACATCCAATTGTATTGAAATACTGCATCGAAATCGATCACCATAATATATGTGCATTTTGTACTTGTATTGTAAAATTTGTGCATTTTCTGCTTATATTGTAATATATTTGTGTTGTGTGACATTTACTTATACTGTATTGAAATACTTTCTTAAATTAGCGAGAATGTTTATAAAAAATTGCAAGCGATACAATATCATGTAGTATAAGTTTAAGATCTTATACAGTACAATATTATCTTATAGAATACAAATCCTAGAATGTATCATAGATTTTTATTAAAAAAAAAAAAAAAAAAAAAAAAAAAAACATTCTGTTTTATCGAAACTATTACATGAAACAACATTATAGATCTTATTATGTCAATCGTAAGCCAATTAACGATATTAGTACCAAGATGTATTCGTTAGTTAATAAAAACTTACTTTCGATTAGATGTTACCAACAAATTAAAATGTTGTAGAGTAATTTTATATATATGAACAAATCAATAAACAGGTTATACAATATAATTTTATCATGAAGATTTTGTGAATAAGTAATTGTTACAAAATAGTTAAGTAAATGAGATTTTAGAATATCCAATAACATGTCTTTATACAAAATTCAATTTTTATTATGATATTTTAGTATACCTAGACTTAAAGATAAAAAAGTCCACTACTTATAATATAATTTAGTTGATCAAGTGGCTTGTATATCTAGTCTAAGGGTATTTTGAACACTCTCTTAAAGATTTTAATGTTCCTTGTTTAGTATATCTACACCAAACACTACAATACTACAAATAAACTACACTAAAATATGGCTTTTCTTTTTCACTGATATTTTGCTTTTACGTTTTGATTAAAAGGTAATATTCTGATCAACTATTATAAAAAACATAGTATTTACCGTGTACATTTCACTGAAACCAAACAAATTGTGAAAACGGCGCCTTGAATTCTCAAAACGTGATTCAACTACAGTACCAATATCACGTCATGGAGTATGCAGGCACTGTTGCCGTCAAATATACAGACTACGTTCTCACAAATGTACCTGTAAATGTGAATAGTGCCTTCAAACCTAAAAACGTGATTCAACTACAGAACTAATATCACGTCATGGAGTATGCAGGCACCTTGCTGTTAAATATACAGACTACTTTCTCACAATGTACCCGTAAATGTGAGTGGTGCCTTCAAACCTAAAAACGTGATTCAACTACAGTACCAATATCACGTCATGGAGTATGCAGGCACCTTGCTGTTAAATATACAGACTACTTTCTCACAAATATACCGTAAATATGAGTGGTGCCTTCAAACCACAATACTTGGTTTAACTACAAATCGATATCACGTAATAGAATATGCACGGGATCGGCTGCTGTCCCTCGGAAAGGGGCTCGGGCGCTACTTTCAATACCTTCTTACTAATTAGAGAAACCCTCCGCATATTATTTCTTACCGTGGGGCGCAACTGTTAATCACTCGGATCCAGACCCTTCCTGAATTGGAGCTCAGAAGAATCTAAATCCCCCTCCTTGAATCACATTGGTAGTTCTAAAAAACCTTCTAGGCTTATACCACTGCGTGCCTATACCACATCTTCGGCCCACCTGACAGTCAGTAAGTTAAAGTTAAAGATATTCTCATTTTACCAGGCAAAGTTAGGGCTAGGAAGCCCTCTCTAAGAACTTAACCTAGGGACCAACGGCTTAACGTCACTTCCGAACCACGGGAGCGGCAGGGCAATAGCTTTTATCGGGAATCGAACCAGGACCGATTACCTGGCAAGCAATAGGTTAAGGATTTAACCTAAGGATTACAATTTAAGCAATTTGGCAAGCAATTTAAGGATTTACGGTCGCTCCAATTAGTGAGTGAGTGACGTCTTCAGAGGGGCAGAGTCAGCCCCAGTGGAAGTGACAAAGTTTAACAGGGCGTTAACAGTGACAGACTCTTGCGTGATAAGTGACCGTAGTTTTTATAAATAATAGTGATTGTGTTGAGCCGTCAAAATAAAGTCTACATAATTTCAGGTTTGTATACAGTATATCTCATAGTGTGTCATTTAGTAATTTAAAGCGTTTAAATTAATGTAACAGTTTGTAGCCAGAAGTGGAATCACCTTATTTATTTCGGACACTGTTGGGCCCTAACAATACTTACAGTTGCAGCTTGTTTAAACAGAAATGTCGAATACAGCCATGATATTAAATATAAAATGAAGCTAACAACATAAACGTAACAGCTACTAGAAAAATACAAACAAACTATTATGTCTTATATAACATAACGTGATTAGTTTTAATAAAGTTTTAATTTAAAAAATTGTCTAAAATGAAACATTTAATTAGCATTTATTCGTGAGAGTAAATATACGTGGCCACAAAGATGAAACGGTACATATTAAACGAATTCCGAATGCAACCTACAAATAATCACAAATTTAAATTTTTCTCGCGTTTAACATCACTTTTTTGCTAATTATTTTCACTTACTGTAAACTAAAAATTGAAGATATAAAATTGTTTTCCCGTTATAACATGCTGTGTATAATTTTATTAGAATCGGAAAAAAACGTTGGGTTGTTAAAATAAAAATGTTTCATTGTATATGATATAAATGTGAAGTAATTACGAATTTAGTCTCCATATGATACGTTTTCACTACAACTCTGACAGATTATCTATCAGAATCAATAGCCGAGAACAGCTTCGGTTTGGAATGCAGAGTCGCTAGTTTTAACTAAAAAAAAATCTTAATGAATTATAGATTATAAATTATCTTTTCATTGATGAACTTAGTGACGATCAGTCAACGTGTTTGGCTATGATTATTACTTAAACTAATAAATAAAACTAAAACAAAATACCTAACTGTTGAAGACTGTTTATTTATTTTTTAAAACTAAACACAGTCAATGACGTTGAACGATCATCATGGAGTTTTTCAAGTACGTACTTTATATTAACGCAAAGCCATGCTTTATTAACATTTATTCATAATTCAAACTGGCAGATATGCCTTCGAAAATTGTGTCTGTTGTTTTTAATTAAACTTCTGGCTAATCTGTTTGTGATGGTGAACGAAAGTAGGCTCCTATCTCAAAGTTCGCCATAACTTTAACTTTATTTAATCCGTAGTAAAATCAATTATTTGGTAAAAGTTTTTTTTATTTTTTTATTTTCTAACCCTGACCAAGTGTTCATGTAATATTCGAACACATAGTTGGTATAAATTCTACAGATAGGTAAAAATGTTGCAAAACTTCCGTTAGACCATTGCAAAAATCACAGTGATTCAAAACACGATCTTGTTAAAACCCACCTCTTAGTTTAAAAGTACAACATTTATGAAAACACGCTAATAACAGGAATCAAAGTGGTAATTTGTTTAACTATATAAAAACAAATAAGTAATTTTATGCTAGGAATTTATTGTATGCTTAAGTATATTGAATATTGAAAACAAAAATATAATTAAATACATTCTTTATGTGTGGAATAATCGTTTTAGCCTCATATTCATGACTTCTTGGTTGTTGCCATACTTTAAGAACAAAATACATTTAACACCAGTGGTACATCTACTTGATGATGTTGTTCCGTTAAGGTATTGTTTGGATTGGCCACATCTGTTCTTTTTCTATAAATCTTAGTTTACGATCGTTTAATGGATTGCAGTGATTTAGTTTGTTCCTGCCATTAAAACGTACAAATAACATACTATGGAACTAATGGATGAACTATTGACCTTTTATTTTTGAATTCTTTATTTTTTAATATTTATATTTTTAACCTTACACTCTAATGGTTTTGTTAGAACCATTTTACAAAAAAAAATTTAATATAATTCAATATAATGTATTAACTTTATTGATTCTCTAATATAATGAATACTTTATGGTTGCATACGCCATAAATTGTTTTTTTGTATTACACTTAATGGGTGAACGTTTTATTTTCTAAGAAGTTGATTATAATTGTATGAATTATTGATAAAATTGCCTCCAGAAGAGCGTCAAAACTTTACACGTAGTGTAAAAAAGTAGTAAAATCTGCGCTAATTCATTAAAAATGAAAGTGTAACTAAAAATAAAATAAAGTAGGGAAGGTATTGAGTGAATTCTCCGTGACTGTTGTAATCTAATGAAAACATTAGGGGGATATTTAAAAACCAGGCTTAGTATTTCGAAAGAAATAACCAAGTTCTTATAAAAGTTATTAAAGCCTTGGCATTAAACTCAGTATTACGATGTTCCCATCCAAGGAGTTGCTGTACTGGGACTCAACAATATATTGATTTACATCGCTGATAAGAGGCAGTTTTGAAAAGTCCAATTACGAGGCTGTCACTCTTCATCACCTTGGTATGAGGCCTCTGAAGTGGTGTGTTCATAAACAATGTACGCAAGTTCACAAACGTGTTAATACATTACCGGCCCACGCGTGCAGAACTTCCAACAGCTATTTTGTATAAATTTTACAGCACGATTCATTTACAATACAATACTGACTTTCATCTCATTAAACATTAATACACTCCCTAATGAGTCAATTTTTAATTTGTAACATTGTTATATCAACACTAACCATTATTTAAAGAAAATATATTTTATATTCTCATACTAAAGCAAACAGGCTGTAGAAAAAATTGAATAAATATATCGGAATAATATCCTTTGTATTCTTCATACAGATGTAAATTAAGTAATTCATTTTTACGGAGACATAAAATGTCATTATTTCAGTGGGATATCGTTGAATATACGATATCTTTTTCCCCCTTTTTCAATGACTAAATGTGCTTACTTAGCAATAACATCTGAGGTACGTAATTTAACAGTGGTTCAATAATTCATGTTCTATTTAAGGACCAATCGACTTTTTCTTGGAAAACTGAAATAAATATTTTGCTTTCAATCAAATGTCTCACTTTTTAACTTATTAAAACAAACAAGTACATATACCTTTCGTCATTTAAAAGTACTTGTCCTTTCAACTTTCCCTTAAAACAACTTTTTGTTTAATATGAAGACTTCCACGGTCAGTATTCAAACTATTTACTTTGTCGTAATCCATGTAAACTACGTACATGTTGCCGACGTTTCGACTACATTGCAGCACTCATCTTCAGGGCGCCACAGTCTGCTACTTGATCCTCAGAGTATATGAGACCAGACTCAGTCACTGTCTCTATTTATGCTCTCGAGGCCTCAAATTGAAAATACAGGCTTTTCTATCATCGATGTTTATAGAAGGTGTATGGGCCTTGAATGTCTGGATGGTATAGACTCTGTGGATCAAGTAGCAGAGTGTGTCGCCCTGAAGATGAGTGCTGTAATGTACTCGAAACGTCGGCAACATATGCATAGTGTACATAGCTATCAGACACGGTCCACCCAAATTACGATAATGTAAATAACTTTTTAAGTAGGTCAGTGTGTAATGTACCTCAAATCAATTAGCTCATTGAAATTAATTACACTCGTGTGAAGTCCTGCATCTCGTTGTTCTTAATGATCCTGTTTATAATAAATAATCATAATATAAAACTATTTCTTATTATTACTACCAGATAGTAACGTGTTTATTGACTAGTTTTCTTTCAAAATTCACATAATGTATACATGTACTGCTACAATAAATATAAACATGCATACAACTTTTGTGTTAATATGTTTTTATTACTATTCAAAGTACCACTTTGTGGACTTAGCTCATTACCCAGTAATCCTGAGTTTGTATACCTATGTATAAATCTCCTAATACTTTATAGATAAGGTTATATAAACTATTATTGCTATAACATTTGTTTAGATTCACGTTTCATCAGACAACTTGAATACAACACATATATCGTCTAAGGAGAATAGATAGATAATCTGATCAATAAACCATCATGGGTAAATCTCGCCATCAGCTACGCGGTTAAAGACCGACACTAATTGAACGCTAACCCGATTTGGCCTCAGGATTACATGTGTGCCATCACAAACCATGGGCAGAACTGAACTGAGTTGATAGATCACATATTAACTTGACCAAACAATAGATCTGCGATAAGCTTCAAGGATAACTCAACAGATTTATATAGATTGTTGTTGCCTCTAAAATTAGCTTAACCTAACTACTATTAGGCCTACAATTCATCAGCCTAAAGCCTAATGACGAGTTCTAAAGTGGAAGTTATATCCGTTAAACTACCTTTAGTGGGTCAGGCGTTCTTTACATTTGATAAAATATCAATCTTTGTACAAAATGTAATTAATTTTCTTCTATTCATAACCTTAAATCCTCTGACGTACTAGAGTGAAGTCCCACGTCCGATTCTTGACACATACGTTTAGGTGCGCGAGAATTACTGATTTTCATAATTTTGTGAATGTACGAAAGTTACACTGTCAGTCAAAATGTTATAATCTCAATCAAGCGATGTCTCATAATATTAATATTTACAAAATAGGACAAATTTGGTAAGAGGACTATAAATCTCCAATAAAAATGGAGGTTTCTTAAGTCTTTAAACTTTTATAATACATAAAACTTTATTGCAATAACCAACCTGTGTGTTTGCCTAGATTGTCATTGGATAGGGCCTACATAACAAAGCAAGTATTAATTTAGGTCGCTTTTCTATATTTTGCTTAATAACGTAGATATGAGAGCTCAAAATGTTCAGATTCCTCATGGAGCTTAGCGTTGAAATATATTTTTTTAATACACATTAAAAAATTAATTTAATCTGCAAAAATTTGGAAAATGTATGTCTAGCTATTCTTTTGTATGTATTCTAGACATATTCTACACAGAAATATGTCCCTATTTTGTAAATGGTAAATTGATGTTATCAGCACTGTTACCATTACTGGCTGTTTAAGGCAACTTCCAATATAGATCAACAGCTGTATTATAAACTGTAATAAACAGCTGATAATGGTAACAGTGCTTCCAACATCAATTTATCTTTGACAAAGTAGTAACATATTTCTTAAAATTTCTGTTTATTATAATTAAATACGCTAATCATGAAAAAGGAATAGCTAAGCATACATTTTCCAAATATTTGTTGTAATGTTTGCAGATTAATCATTTTTGTAACTGTACATTTAAAAACATATATATTTCAATCGTAAACTCCAAAAGGAATCTGAACTCTCATATTTACATTATTAAGAAAAATATCGAAAACCTATCTAGAATAAAAAGTCTTAAAATTACAATTTTTATCTTAAACTACAATAAAATATAGGGTGTTCCGTAAAAAAACAAAGTCATTTTTCAAAATTTGAAATGTGTATTTTTAAGTGTCTCCAAAAACAAGGTAAGGTTCCCCATTTAACGTTGTTTGTCAGACTTATGGTTTCCAAGATCACAATGGTGGCCCATTTAAAAAAGACACCCTGTATAATTTTAACAACCTACCTGGTAAGCTGTTCACCATTGATTTTTTACACAAACAAATAAAAATTGTTGTTTAGATGAATTGTTCTCAGATTCAAGCCAGGCATTATATCCAAACCAAAATAATCAATCTCAAAAACATATATCATATAATATAGAACAATAAATACAATGCAACCCATTCACAGCCGTTTGAAGAATTAATTAACTATCAGGGCTTCCAAGAATCCGGTGTAATCGTGTTTTTTATGGAATTAAAACTACTTCACTTTATCAAAACAAAAGTTTAATTTAACGTTAATTAAACAAAACAGTTCTATTCTGTGTAAAGAATGTGCACAGTTACCAACATTGTTACTATAGTTATTAAACCAGTTCTGTTGAAATTTGATGTAGTAGACTATTACAATTTTTATGTTGCTCTAATAACTGTTTACATTCAATTAATTAAAATTATTATTAAAATATATTTATTGAAATTATTAGTAACAAGATTAAAAATGATAAGGAAAATCTTATATTTCAATCTATCAAAGTATGCAATCATATCGTCAAGCCTTATATTTCATCAAAGCCGTACAAATGCCTCCCTCCATCAGGCCAAGATCAAACATTACACGTCCAGATGGCTTCACCAATCAGACAGGGATAACAATATGTTGCTAAACTATACTAAATGCTTCTTAATGTTGTTTCATATAAAGTACCATACATAAAACTATGCTGGGTAATCTCTGCATAATATGGTGATTAAAATAATGACGTTATTAGCAATAAATACTACTGTAGTTTTTAACACAGCGAGTCACTATAAAAAAGGACAAATAGTTCGCCCCCAATACTGTTCCGGACGTAATTTGTATGTGTTCTTTATTATCATAACATCGTTTGTAGTGTAATCTTGAAATATCAATATAAATTATATTTTTCACCAATCTATAAAAAAAAGGCAAAATAAAATTTAACCAGATTTTAAATATATATCAATACTATATTGAATATATATTTTTAAATTTATTAATTATTTTCAGAAATATAAAAACAAAATGTAAAAGTTTTTAATTTATCATTTATTCAATTAATCCGTAATTTCTCACAGGTCAATGGGAGGGAGGGTTGGTCAATACACTGTACGGCTATAGGAGAGAGGGTGCGTCAATACATTGTACTTGTATGGAAGGGAGGGTGGGTCTATACACTGTACGTGTATGGGAGGGTGGGTAGGTCAATACACTGTACGGGTATGGGAGGGTGGGTGGGTCAATACACTGTGCGGGTATGAGAGGGTGGGTGGGTCAATACACTACGTGTATAGCAAGGTGGGTGGGTTAATACACTGTACGGGTATGGGAGGGCGGGTTATCTATCCTGGAATTGAGGCACTGGAATTGGAATCTCTTCTTCACCTCCTCTACCCTTATCTAAAGGGATATTGGTGTGGATTTCATAGTGTCTAAATACTACTATAACGTAATATTGTTCAGTAAATATACACTACACCTAATAAACGAAAAAGAAATGAAAACTAAATGAAGAAAATATCTAGGTAAATTAATTACCAATAATTGTTTAAAATATTCATCGCTAAATAAATGACATTGTTAAGCTAATGCACAAAAGTATTGGTCAAGTAAGTTATTTGTTCCACCCGCCCACCCAGACACGTAAAAATGTAGTTACCCATCTACCCACCCATACACGTACGGTGGTAGTGACCCACCAGCCCACTCATACACGAACAGTAGTAGTGACCCACCCGCTCACCCATACACGTACGGTGGTAGTGACCCACCAGCCTACTCATACACGAACAGTAGTAGTGACTCACCTACCCACACACGTACGGTGGTAGTGACCCACCAGCCTACTCATACACGAACAGTAGTAGTGACTCACCCACCCATACACGTACGGTGGTAGTGACCCACCAGCCTACTCATACACGAACAGTAGTAGTGACTCACCCACCCATACACGTACGGTGGTAGTGACCCACCAGCCCACTCATACACGAACAGTAGTAGTGACCCACCCGCTCACCCATACACGTACGGTGGTAGTGACCCATCAGCCTACTCATACACGAACAGTAGTAGTGACTCACCTACCCACACACGTACGGTGGTAGTGACCCACCAGCCTACTCATACACGAACAGTAGTAGTGACTCACCCACCCATACACGTACGGTGGTAGTGACCCACCAGCCCACTCATACACGAACAGTAGTAGTGACCCACCCGCCCACCCATACACGTACGGTGGTAGTGACCCACCAGCCTACTCATACACGAACAGTAGTAGTGACTCACCCACCCACACAAGTACGGTGGTAGTGACCCACCCGCCCACCCAGACACGTAAAAATGTAGTGACCCATCCACCAACCCATACACGTACGTTGGTAGTGACTCACCCACCCACCTATACACATACAGTATATTGACCCACCCACCTATACACGTACATTGGTGGTGAGTTGGTGGTGGTATAAATACGTCTTTACCAAGTTTTGTATTCATACATCAACGAACAGTTTTTGACATACACATCTGACATATAGTTGTATTCAAAGTTATGTGGTAGGTCAATACTTTTGTCAAGGAAATACTTAATTAATTTGAAGTACTATAACAGCAAAACTGTAGCCTACCATTAAACAGGGTAATTACATCAAACATTCGTTGGAATTTCAACACTAAACTCGTACCCTTACAGCAACTGATAGCAGTATGAATTTATCCCCTTCAGGACATGAATAAAACTCTCAATTCATGAAATTTTCTTATATTTTCGTTTTATATAGGAAAAAATGCTTTAAAAATATTAGTAATTTTTCAGAATATAATAATTAAACTTTATTTTCAGCATAATGACTTTTAAAATCATAAAATATCTCTATTTAGTATTTATAAAAATATAGTACATTTCTGAAAACTTGGTCCTAGAAGGAGATTTTACTCTCTTTACATTTTAATTTAAACTAGACATTCATCAGAGTCCCTTAGAATTAGTCAGGAAGAAAGTGCATCTAAATAGAAGAAATATTTTCACCAACAAAGCCCGCTTTAAGGGTTGTAGACAGGACCTGTAGTACCTGCAGCTATACTATTTCCTGTATTTTATTGACGATATCTTCAGGGTGCTCCTCTATCCTCTGTTCGAGTTCATATCAGAATATAAATGATGAATATTGATCTCTAACACTACTGAAAATTGTTCCAATTTTTATAAATTTATCAACAAGCTTTTTCAGTGCTGTAACTGAGTTCACTACTTTAGTTATTTTTAAGTCAGTTGTTGAAACCTTTTCATGGCATTTTTTAATAAGAGTTCCTATATCATTAATCATTAATTTTGTTGAATTTTAACTGTTAACTGTTCCAATTGCGTTTGTTAACTTTTTCACTGGGCTTACTATATTTACTTATATTTTTTTATATTGAACCTTATTTAGTCTTATCAGATTGGCTTTAAATCAGGCCACCATTCAATGGAGCACTTACCTGATCAGCTTATCTACATTTAATTTAAACTAATCTTAGTTTTCACCATTTTTATTCTTTATGTTCTGTGCCTCAGAATTGGGGCATGGTTTACCACCACTCGTCGGCATGTCCCGATTTTGGAGGCATGGCGTAGATTGCCACTGTCACATCTTCAATCCGCATTCTATGAAATATTCCTGACACGTTCGCCAAATTTATATCGCTACAATCACACGATTTCTATAAATTTGGATATCACAATGATAAAGAGTAATAAATAACATTAAATAAAATATCAACACGTATTTTCCTACTAAATTAATCTTTTTTACAATAACTTATGAAAAGAAACCAAAACACAAAACACAAGAATCTTATCCCTCATTCTTTTTTTAAAAGCAAATGAAATTGTAATTTCAGTTTTAATCGTTAATAACACATATAAAACATGACCGTAAATATTTATCATAAGAAAGGTAATAATCATATTGGAGATTTTTCTTTAATCTTAGCTCGCCCACGACAACATATCCTTGTTTGATTCAATTACAAACAAACATTTTCAGCACGGCCAATGGCTTTATCTAGCAACAAATTCTACACTAGTTAATTTTCATTCATTAAACTCCCACTCAACATATATTTAGGGTCTTAATGGTGATAGAATACATGTTTATTTTTGTTGTACAAGAATCGTAAGAAATAATTTGTTTACTTACTCTCATGTTATTGTACTCCTAAATAGACCCTTAATTACCCTGGTATTACAAGAGCACACATGCAGCGAAGGCCACGCGATCAGGTTGACAATAAACGTTGTAACAGATTCATTGTAATTGGTCGGTAGCGTAGTTGGTTCAATCCCAGCTTCATGTGCTAAAGGTTCTCAGTCCGATCCCAATCAGAGTCAATACATTTTGAGAAGGATCAGCTGATAACCACCGGCTGTTCATTTGTCATTGGGCTATTAATTAATGACACTTTCTAAGGAATAGGCGGCCTTAGTTTGTAACAATGACTACATTCGCTCATCTACACTCATCACACTCATTCGAAATCCATATTCGCTCATATCTTGACGATCAGCGTCTTATGAATAAATAAATAAATAAATTGTGCCTTCCCACGTGTTCACAATAACCACACAATATTCCATCTTGAGCTGTCAGGTATAACGATGAAAGTTGTCGAACACACTACATCCTCCACTTTGAGGTTACTAATGGGTTTTGTGATTGTTCCAGGAAAAAGGAAAATCATTAATGGAAAGGTATTAAATCAATTTCGATTAGGACGTTATGAATATTTGAGTCATTCTTGATGCGTTAAACAATACATTTTTCTAGAAGGTAATATTTTTGACTCTGCTGTTGTTATTAGAACTTAATTTTCTGAAACATAAAATTAATGTTTTCTTTTAGATGAATGTTTTCCTATTGCATAAACTGTCCTTTTATTGAATGTATGAATTATTTTGTTGGTAATCTCTTAAGTGGCTTTGTCAAACAGCCAAGTCACCGTTGGAAAGTAGATGATGCATTTAGTATATTATTCACTTTCTTAACAACGCAGGCCGGAAGTCTATTTCCGGGAGAGTGAGGAGAGTCTATCGATGTAGTATACAATACAATCGCATAGTTTTAGAGTAGTATACATCGATGGGAGAGACGAGTAGGTCCTCCTGGGGATTATCGTCGTCAGACAATGCTAGTTTTACAGAGAAATTATGCAGTTCGTTCTTGCCTCTGTACTGGTCTACCTTTTACTAACGAAAGTTCTCTACAATTTTATTTTCATGTTCAATCAGAATATAAATTTTGAATATTAATCTCTAACTCAACTGAAATTTGTTCAATTTTTTATAAATTTATCAACAACTTATTTTTCTTCGCTTGCGAAATATGTAAAGATATTGTATCAAAAAAGGTCGTTAACAGTATTAGTTGTAGCAACAATATTGCAGCAGTGTAGTGATAGAAAGTTAACTATTATCTTATCCCAGTCCTGGATAGCTTATTTGGTACTTATTATAAATAATCATAAGTATGAAGGATTATGTATAATAATCCTTTAGTGTTAGAAAACTAATCTATGCAAAGTATATAATGTTTCAAGAGATCAAATACATTTTCACTACACTACTATGAGTTCAGCTGTTTTCGTTATGTGTTTACAACCTGCGAAACATCATATTATTATTTTCAACAGCTGTATATTTTTTACTACCGAAAGTAACATTGTTTACAACCGAAAATTTTCCACAGTCAACAACACCTGTTTTTAAAACATGTTTCTAATTTAATAAACAGTTAACATTCCAAAAATGAGTTTTTATTCCGTAGTGTAGTGAAAAGTATCGTTCAAAACTCGAGTGAAAGTGTTTTGTATGTTCTCGACCATTTGAAGTGTTCGACAAGTCTCGCACTTCAAACATATGGTCTCGAACATGCAAAACCCCACTTTCCACTCTTGTTATGAAATATACTATTTAACTAAACAAAACATTATTGGATTATTTAAATTATTCTACAACAATGTAACTAACAACAATGTGTTTTATTGTGTTCAAAAATCTTTTATTCAAATATTTAAATGATTGAAATGTACTAAACCTCCGTAGTATGGATTACAAAGAATTAATGTTCAGTAATTGTTAATGTAAGCGTTATTTACGGTTGATTATTTTATGAAAATGTTACTGTCTAAAATACAATGATTAAAACATACTTATTCCAAATTAACACTAAAATATCATATCACAGATTATATAGATTAACCAGATTGATAAGCGCAACGGAAACCTCCGAGAGTCCTTATTTCGGGGAAAATCCTGCTGTTTGGTCTTGTTTGAGCACCGTGTTGCCAAATTGATCAGACCTTCGCTCTACAACTAATTTTCTGGCTTTATTAACCCACCCCTGATGATTATAACACTCTCATAACTACATACAACGAAAATTGACCTTACACTTACATTATAGGTTCACCTTAGAAAATTCACCTATGAAGGCTTGCCGTTGAAGTGCACCTCAGATCCCCATAAATTCTTCCTGCCCACACGTATATTACAATCTCTGACTTTGTGACTGCATAACTCTCTATGAAAATAAACCTATTTTATAGGTACAAAGCATATGAAATCATTTGACCTTGGATTACTATTAGCCTATAATAACGATTATCTTATATTAGTAGTTTTTAATTAGTATTATACGTGTTGGTATACAGTACAAGTAAACGTCACACAACAACAATTTATTACAATATAAGCACAAAATGCACAAATATATTACAATACAAGTACAACATGCACAAATATTATGGTGATCGATTTCGGTGAACCACGCTCACCTTCCTCAGACCAGAGGTATTCACAAAAGAATTCACAATCCCTCTGGTCTGGTCCCCTGGTTGTGGTCAAAGAAAATTTGTGAATCCCTCTGGTCTGAGGAAGGTAAGCGTGGTTCACCGAAATCGATCACCATAATATTTGTGCATGTTGTACTTGTAATATATTTGTGCATTTTGTGCTTATATTGTAATACATTTGTGTTGTGTGACGTTTACTTCTACTGCTTATATTAATAGCATTAATTATTCATGGATACATTTTTTTATATGTTCCACTGAACTATCAAATAACTAGGGTCACACCCATGCCACATATAGGCCTTCTGAACGTGAGAGTTATAGGGACCTACAGCCACGGTATTTGTAGATACTCAAACAACCCCTAAGGTGAAAGAAGTGATGTGTAAAAACAGAGTAAATCTACAAATATAATTGCTGATATATGTTTGGGTTGTACTAAAATGAGTAGTAGTGGTCCTAATGAAATTTAACATAATAAATGAATAACATAATGGGCAAATGGATGTTTAAAAAATAATAAGTTAATTAATTTAACGACTTTTAAATCCTCTCTTACATACTACCTTCGTTTACCCTCGATCTTAAAAACAGTCATATAAAGAATATAAAAATCAAAACTCAAACTTTAACAAAACATACAAGCTCGTTCACTATGATACAAACATTCTGATATCACAACGTACGTTATGCGTGTAATGTTGCTCTGTTCCCCGTTTTGAACCACAAGTGTCGTGTATTATCACTTTTCGTTGTATGCAGTTATGAGAGTGTTACAATCATCAGGGAAGGTTCATAAAGCCAGAATATTTGTTTAACTTTTAAATTTAATTAATACACTAGAATAAAACATAACCACAAAGGGATTTAGCAAGGCCAACGTTTTTCTTTTGCATTACTTGGAAATTACTGAGTACTTAGTATCATATTTAAATAATAGGATTGCATTTTAAAATTAAGGATTTAGTCAAAATAAAAGCAGCACTTGTATTATTATCAAAAAGAGCATTGCTTTAGTGGATTTTATACGATGATAAATTAAAATGGAAGTTTTCAGAAACTGACTCTTTATTAAATCATCAAGAGTTTAATCTTTAGATATATTTAGTTGGATTAATTAAATACATGAAAAATGATAACATTTACAGAGTTTAGAGCTTTGGAGTTTTATTCAAATTGCAGTTTACTTTCACCTGGTACATATCCTTTAAAGCAATTTAGCAAAATGATTTAGTATTTCAAAGGGAACTGTAAGAGAGATAATATAATTAAGTGGGTTGAAATCATTTCATAAAAGGATTGTTTTATTTTTGAGATTTTTATGGACATAAATTGATTAGGAAATATTTTCAATACGAATAAGAATTGTAATTTATTTACTAGTCGGAAATATAGTTTATTACTTAAAATTACGTACTGATATTTGCTTAACTTCTAATGTTACCTTTAAAATCATAAAATTGGTTGAACGAGAACCAAAAGTCTGCGTTACATGTTGACCTATTACATAAACATCCTGCAATAAAGTACTTGTTAAATAGGACCAAGGGGTTTTCATACCCAGTTATTTATAAATTTTAATCGTTGGATATCTACGAAATACCTCTATATTAGCCTGTTTACCTTATTTAATTTTATTTGTAACAGTTAATTTTGAATATAGTAAACATTCAACAGTCATTAGAATACTTGAATTAATATAGTAATCATTATTTATGTAGAACGTAATATTTACTACTTGTGGCATTCCAGTGGCTAAGGGGATTTAGCAGGCAAAAATACAACAAAAAAGAAAATGTTTTTCCCATTTGTTGTGTTACCTCTAACTTGTATTTTTAATTTTACAATCCTACCATCAAAATATCATTTATGGTAGGACGCGATATTATTCAACTAATGATGACATTGTCCTATAGAAAGAGATTTTAATTTCTCTTACATGGAAATCCAAAATAACTGTTTATGATAGACTAGTACATAAGTACCCACACTGTGCAGTAGTTTCAATAGATTTTAAACTTTTGTAGGTTTTGGCAGTTGTCTAATTACACGTATTTTTGTTCAATTTGTTTTAGTTCTAGAGGCTTTTTTCATTGCTGTCATGGTTATTGCTTGATTTCTTAAAGGATTGTTAAGGCTTAGCTTATTAACAATTTTACTGTTCATATTTGTGTTGTTTTGATTAATTTGGTACGCTTAAATTTATCATATTATAATTATATGATTGTATATAGTATACATGTTCTTATTTTATAATATGCAAACCAGAGCCATCATCCATAAAGACTGTGTTACCATTAATGAACTACTCCATTTTTTCTCAAGCCCCAGATCCACTCTATTCTCTCAATCTCCTCACTTCTTTACAACCTCTCTTTTCTCACATTTATTTTGTCTCTAATAGATTTTAAATAAACTACAGATTTTATTTTCTACACATGATATAATAAATTACGCATTCTATCGTCATTCTCCCTTCTTCAAGACAGCGTCACGTGTAGGCGGAAGATTGGTTAGCGTCTGACTTAGGCTGAAGAAGGAAAATTGTACACATTACTAGACTCTGTATGGTAAAATAACATTATTAATCAATCATTAATTGTATAAATAATCAAATTCTCATTATATTCTCTTGTAATTTCTAAATAAATATTGGACACCAAGAATATTTAACTGTCGGTAAAAATGATAAGACAAATCTCGCTTCCTTTTTTAAAATAATTTATCAGTCAATTCTATCATCTGGATATTTTTGATTTGCCAAAAAACCGAATATATCTTGGATGATTACTCATGCCACATCCGTGGGGACGAGATTTAAGATCTCGCTCTGGGATATCCTGGCACATTGAAATCAATCAAGGGTTTACATTTTAGATCAACAACCATTTTTTTAAGTTTTAATTAAATTCTAATGACTAGATTGAAATAACATTCGAAACACAAAGACTCTTATTTTACTATATTTTGTTATTAATACATCTATGTAACATTAAGTTGTTTAAAACTGTCACACAAATTATAGGCCTATATTCCATAATTCTTCCTTGTTAGTCGTGATATTAAAAAAAATCCATTTTTTAATTTGTAATTTTTATATTTAATCAATCTTTTACTTTGTCCCTTCATCCACTACCACACTATAGTCCTGGGAATAATTTTATGGCTGTAACTTATTTATATTTTTTATCAAATGAAAGCAACTGGTGGTCTACTTTACTAAATGATGCTTTTACTGACACATTTTTGAACTGGGCTTGGCAGACCCGACCAATGGACGTCGTCTGACAGCTTATGTGTTTGTTTGTGATTATGGTGTGTCAGATTGCAGAATATTTAGTGAACGACCACCCTTGGAGTGAGGAAGGCCTAACCAATGGACGTCGTCTGACAGCTTATGTGTTTGTTTGTGATTATGGTGTGTCAGATTGCAGAATATTTAGTGAACGACCACCCTTGGAGTGAGGAAGGCCTGACCAATGGACGTCGTCTGACAGCTTATGTGTTTGTTTGTGATTATGGTGTGTCAGATTGCAGAATATTTAGTGAACGACCACCCTTGGAGTGGGGAAGGCCCGACCAATGGACGTCGTCTGACAGCTTATGTGTTTGTTTGTGATTATGGTGTGTCAGATTGCAGAATATTTAGTGAGTGAACGACCACCCTTGGAGTGAGGAAGGCCTAACCAATGGACGTCGTCTGACAGCTTATGTGTTTGTTTGTGATTATGGTGTGTCAGATTGCAGAATATTTAGTGAACGACCGCCCTTGGAGTGAGGAAGGCCTGACCAATGGACGTCGTCTGACAGCTTATGTGTTTGTTTGTGATTATGGTGTGTCAGATTGCAGAATATTTAGTGAACGACCACCCTTGGAGTGGGGAAGGCCCGAGCAATGGACGTCGTCTGACAGTTTATGTGTTTGTTTGTGATTATGGTGTGTCAGATTGTAGAATATTTAGTGAACGACCACCCTTGGAGTGAAGAAGACCCGACCAATAAATTTATTGGTTATACGACGTGGGTTTGTAGAGATTCAACAAGTTGATGAGAGATCTTTTCTGCTTATTTAAATTATAAATGACAGGAGAGTCATGTACTTCAAACTTTTTAAATATAGAAATGAATATATTGGCGATTATCCATATATCTATACTGTAAAAGATTTATTTTTGGATAAATGTTGTGGAAAAAGTAAAAAATCAATTCAAAGGAACTGTAACATGTCATTTTCATTGTACTAAATTGACAATGAAATTTGTAAACCAATCTTAGGTCGTTGAACAATCATTAGTGTGTTGAAGTCTGTATTAGTTTGGTTTCAGGTTCATAAAAAAAATATTGTTTTAAAATAATAAATCTAGTAATATTATTATACGAGTATGGCTCGCAATTATTGTCTTCTAAGTGTAAATCCTCATTATTTATGCCATTCTTTGTTCATAAAAGAGGAAAAGTTTAGAAAAATTGTTGCTTATTATATACATTTCGATTGAAGTAGAACGTGAAATATATCAAACAGTTTTTTCCTCCTAGTGATCTTGTATTTCAGTTCCACGGGTGGTAATGAGTTTTGTGCTTGTCGGCGTAATCAAAGACTGCGTTTACAAAATAAAACTTCAAAGAACAAGTTTCACTTTCTTCTAAAGCCAGTAAACTCCAGTATTTTCATTTTGTCAAACAAAGTTGCTTTTAATGAGATTTTTTACGGTCTAAATAAATACTTATCATTTACTTCAAGTAATTTCAGAAGAAAAATTAAATGATATTTGTTCTTTGTGAACAGCCTATAGCCTATTAATCTATTTCATTTTAATAAAGGTGTGTAGCAATTTGATTGTTTTTTTTTTTTTTTTTTTAGTAAGTTACAATATCTTCTTCCTTAGTATAGTTTTTGTTAGTCAAGGAAGTTAGTTTAAATGTATATTGGAGAATCATAATTGAACTTTTATTGTTAATGTTTGGATATAAAAGATGGAACTTAATTAATTCAGTTTTTGCAACTAAAGTTTATAGAAACGAAATGTTCAAATAAAGAAGTTAACCTGGTAAAGGCAATTGACAAATTGCTTTATTAACTTTTCCAATTGTTAAATCTAACTTATATATTGTGTATATAAACGAAGTGTTTGTCCTTTATATACACTCATCGGATCTTCATACAACTTTGGGAAGTTGAAGAGTTCACTCCCGGGAAAGTTTCTGGTGTGGTTTTATTCATATTCATACTCTATTCATACTCTAGGGCTCCACCCCTCTGTTCTTTAACGTGTTATTATGGAGTTATTTAATTTTATCTTACCAATTAATCATCAGCTGTTTAAACGGAAAAAAAACAAAAAAAATGAATTGACCAAGTGGGGTATCAGGTAAAATGTATTCGTCTCTCGATTCCGAATACCATCAGATTTCAGAAAAGACTATGTTTATAGGCTCCACTGGCTCAAAAACCAAATTTAATTGTGATACAGTCCAAATGTCCCGGTGAAGTCGTGGGCTGAGTTCCACAATAGGCCACTATATAGCTAACTATACTGGCGAGGCCGCAGCGAGTGACGGGGTTGACACGTGAAGCTACCATAAATAAACTAAGACATATGTTAATCCCGTAGAAAGGCAGTGTAAACAGCTAGTTGTATATAAATGAAAAATACCTTGTTTTAAGTAGATGTCCAATAATAATAAATGGAATGTCAACAATCTGCTACCCAATCGAATGGGCAGTTAACCCGACAAATATGATAACAAACAATCTTAGATCTTAGGATCGAGCTCCTGGTGTCATAACTAGAATCTATATTTCCGGTGATAACCGCGTTAAGGTGCTATGTACACTATTTACAATATAATCACCTATGATGTGATGTGGCATCCTCAGTGGTACCAGTGGAAAAGTACACGGCAACATTAAACATTAGAACAAGGGACTGGATGAATAAAAAGGTGTCACGATAAAGAAATTTTGAAAAATACTTCTTACAACAATTAAATAAAAATATTTGTGCTCCAACTGAATCTTGAAACAAGAGCCGACTATAAAAAATTTTAGTCCAGCTTTAAAACAAGGGATAGCTGATATTTTATGCTGTCATGTTTTCTCCAGTATTTATAACTTTGCGAGTACACCACCCTCGTCAACTCTAAAATCCCCCATCCTTACCCGGCTAAATCCACATCCCTTACTTACACTATAATCTACTTTTCAAACTTATTATCTTAATAATTTAAATGTAATTATTTGTAATAATTATTATTATTCGTGTAATTTTAATTTTAAAAGGGGTTATTTTGTATGAATACAAATATTATGTCATAATTGTTGCTTTACATTTTAGAGTAGGTTTAATTTTAAGTTCTCTTAATAGAGATTTATTATTTTGCCAGATAGTCCATTTTTGATAAGAGCTTAAAAAAGACGATAGTCAACTACTAGAGACGTTTAAATTTATTTATGTTGAATCCACTTTCACGACCAATAAAATAAAACCATCCTATTATAATCATCAAACGCCGTAAGCCGTAACGTTAACAATTGGTCGGTAGCGTAGTTGGTTCAATCCCAGCTTCATAAGCTAAAGGTTCTCAGTTCGATCCCAATCAGAGTCAATAAATTTTGAGAAGGATCAGCTGATAACCACCGGCTGTTCATTTGTCATTGAGCTATTCATTAATGACACTTTCTAAGGAATAGTCGGCCTTAGTTTGTAACAATGACTACATTCGCTCAACTACACTCATCACACTCATTCGAAATCCATATTCGCCCATATCTTGACGATCAGCGTCTTAAGAATAAATAAGTAAAAATAAAAATAAATAAATAAATAAATATTCGCAACAACTGATGATCGATATGCAATGTGTTTGGTACCCTTAACTTTAAGACTTTCAATATCGGTTTTAAAGTTCAGGAGTTTGTGTCATGTATTAGATCTCTCACACTATTAATTGTTACTTTATAAGGCAAGTACAGTGATAGTAAAAATAACAGTACAAATAATACATATGACAAGGCAAATACGTATATGTAAGTTATAAGCATGTACTTTATTATGTATGGACTGTGTTACAATTTTCGAGATTCGACATTTTAACCATTTATATTATGTACTCGTAATTAGAATACTGTTTGAGTACATATTTAAAGTATAAAGAATATAGGAACTAAATAAATGCTAAAATGTATAAAGCATTATATTTTAAGAAAAATATTCCATTAAAAATTTACTACTGTACAAATTACAAATAGTACCAAAATAAAATGATAGTTTCTTTTGGTTATTAGAAGAATGTATTCTATTATTAGAATAAATTCTTAGAATAGTTAAAATAGAATAGTTAAAATGTATTCTAAGAATTATTAGAAGAATGTATTCAACATACAGATAGATATGGATACAGGAATTTATGAACATAATAAATGAGAATCATCATAATTAGAAAAAAATGAAATTTGGTACTGAAAATGAAACTGTATTACTGATATGCTGTCTGTTGTCACTTAATATATGTACAAATGAATAAGTTCGTGGATGTTCAATAGATGTGGATGGAATACTATTGAAGTAAGTTATAACTTATTATTGAATAGCACATACAAATTAAACTTTTTTCAATCACCCTGCTAAGATATAAAAGCCTCATAACTCACAAATAAAATTCAGCTACTTGCAACAAAGTGAATTCGAAGGGTGTTTCCCGAATGTGTTCAGCAGTAATAAATTGACTAGTAGAATAATTTACGTTGTAATAAATTCTTTCCGATTGTAGAAATAAGTACTATAGCAATTGTTCATTTGAAGTCCATTCTTATTGGAGATTATGAATAGGCATTGTATTCGGCATCGTAAAAAACGCTTCATTATATTGCAATTCCGATGTGAAGTTCAATAAAAACTTCGTGAAAGGACCAACTGTACGATTTAAATAATCATCGTGTTTTTTAAATTAAAATAATGCTTTCAGTTTGAAGGCTTGACATTGTTTGTAAGTAGCGCAGCTAAAGTTAAGTGATAATCAAAACCTAAAACTTTGAAGTTGTGTAGTAGAAAGTCGAGACGCCTCAGGGCTTGTACTTTAGAGTAGCTTAACTATACCACTCAGTGGATTGCGAACTTGCTGATTACTGAAACTGAATTATCCTAGTCTAATAAATTGTATTTTCACTGCCAATTCGTTTCTAATGTCGGCGCAGAAATTATGTGCACCCGAGTCTCAAGGTTGTTTTCTAAGAGGACTACAAAAACTAATCAGGTCATTGTTTCTCTCGTAACGACATATGAATTTTTAATTTAATTTTAAATGTTGATCATTTTTATCCTAGTTGGAATAAAAAAGTACCGGAATTTTAAGTAGTTTTCACTGAACTTAAAATGTTCACCGTTATTAGTCAAGCAGCCGTTAAATAAATTACATTTGTTTTTTGATGCTTGGTTGATAGGAAGGTGTTTTATAAGTTTTATTAATTTCAGAATTTTGACCTTTAGAGAAAAGAAATGTCGGCCAAACATTGTTTTTTGGCTTCTAGTGGTCATAAAATTAATAACTTGGTCTTGTTGTAATCTTTATGACATGTATAGTCACGATATATTGCTTTCATATGTGTAAATAAAGTCTGTGGTTTTATATTGATTTAAATGTAACAATTTAAAGTTATTTTAAATTGATTGAAAATCACCGTATTTACTTACGAATCTAAAAGAAATGTATCGTAGCAGACAAGTCATAAAGATTAAAGAAGACCAAGTTATTGATTATACGGCCTTTGGAAGCCAAGAAACAATTTTTCAGTGAATTGACCAGAACTACTTTCCTAGAAAAGTAAACATTCTAAAATTAATAAAACTTATAGAAAAACTCCCTATCAACCAGGCATTAAAATATAAATGGGATATAGGCTAATAACAGGTTCTTGACTAATAATGGTGTAAATTTGATGTACAGTACTTGTTAAATTTCCAGTAGGCTACTTGTTTTCATTCCAACTACGATAACAATTATTAAAACACAAAATAAAATTAAAAATGCCTATGTCATAACGTAAATTTAAATGAGGAAAACAACGGCGTAATTTGTTTTCGTAGGCCCCTTACTTCCTTAGAAAATACCTTCAAACTCGGGTGCACATAATTTCTGCGCACAAATATTAGATGGATCAAGACAGAGTAACTGTCGCAGGACCGGGTATGGTAACCGTATTTTTAACAAATAAAACTTTTAATTGGGCCGGAAAATACGTGAGCTGCCTGTTATATTTAGCGCATGTAGGCGTAGGGGTTCTAGCAGCAGAGGGGATCTTTCCA